>JAJIBD010002187.1:0-291244 GCA_021461705.1 Cryptotis parvus
GGCGGCAGGACAATTAGGGTCTTACCTGTCTGTCAGGCAGTGAATTTCCTGTGACACAGAGTAGGGTTGTGTCAGCAAACTGAAGGACAACACTTGATCCAAGAAAATATTTGCAGTACTTATGTAAAACTTAAGGCTTTGGGGAAGCATGAGCAAAGAGACAGAAAAGTTGCAGCCGGAGCCATAGCACAGTGGGTAAGGTGCTTGCCTTCCATGCAACAGACCCCATTTAATTCTCAGCATCCCATATGGTTCCCTGTGCACCGCCAAGAGTACAGAGCAGAAGTAACTCCTGAGCATTGCGGGTGTGGCCCAAAACGAAATGAAAAAGCTCTATTATCCATTTTCCACATCCGGTTTTCTCTGCGTCAGACCTCCACCCAGCAGAGCAGCCTATCAGCGCCCGGCGCGCCGCTAAGCGGCCGCAGTTCATCAATAAATGCTGGACTTAGAGATGCCTACAATAGCATGCTACCTGCACAGCAGAGCCTGGCAAGCTACCCGTGTTGTATTTGATATGCCAAATACCAGTAACAATTATAGACCTCATTCCGGAATGGATTGAGGCTCTTTATGTTCCTGGAGCAAGCAGATGCCTTGGGCTCTACTAGCATGAGACAGGACATATGGAGATGTTACTGGTGCCCGCTCGAGCAAATCGATGATGAACGGAAGACAGTGATACAGTGTTCCAATAAAGTGTGAAATAATGCCCAGCTTCATTAATGAGCAGCAAAATAAGTTAAAACAGTGATACGATACCATTAAAACCTTTTTTTAGGAGTTGGAGAGAGTATATTGGGTAAGGTTGAGTATATTGGCTTAATTGAGTATATTGGCTTTGCATGTGGCTGACCCAGGTTTGATCCCCAGCATCCCATATGGTCTCCCTGAGCACTGCCAGAAGTAATTCTTCAGTGCAGAGCCAGGAGTGGCCCAAAAGCAAAAACAAAACAAAAACAAACCAAAAACAACTCCAATAAGCACAGTTTTTTAACTGGCCATTTTAAAAACAACACTTAAAAATACACATTCATTTATATTGATGAGCTTATGAGGAGACAAGTTCACATTCTCTTTTCCAAACTCAGTTGAAAAGGTATATTTTTAACATGTGTGTGTGTGTGTGTGAAAAGTTTCTGTGGGGGGGTAGTGGATTGGAGGGGTGGTAGTTTGCCACACCTGTCTCTGCTTAGGGCTTCCTCTAGACTCTGCACTCAGGGATCACTCCTGGCAGAGCTCAGGGGACCATATGTGGTGCCAGGGATCAAACCAGAGTCAGCTGCATTCAAGGCAAGTGCCTTAGTCCACCACTGTACTGTCACTCTAGGGCAGTAAGATTGTTTGGGTTTGTTTGTTTGTTTCTAATACAAAGTAACCATGATTTACAAAGTTGTTCAGTTATACAGTTGTTTCAGGCATCTAGTGATCTAACACCATCATTGTAATCTTTCCTCCACCAGTGTCCCCATTTTCCCTCCCATCCCCAACCTGCCCCTTAGGCATTAACAAATTGACTTTATATTACTTGTTCCAACAACACCTTAAGAAATGGCAAATAGACTGATCAAAAAATAAATCAGTAAGTGCCAGTTTGTAATTGCTATATGACTTTTAACCAATGTAAATAAGGAAAATAAACCCTCTTTCATGCAATATACAAACTGCTCATTCTCATTTACATAAGTTCCCAATTCTGGAATCTAAAGTATATTGCATTAATTTTTTATATTTGCATCTCAAAATGGTGTTAAAATAATGCCTTACCTGTCTTTAGCAGAACATTCAAAAAATCCTGTGCTGATACCCTTTGGAGTTTACATGAAATAGGCAAGGCCTAGTTATGTGAACTTTCCCCTCTACGCTTTATATAAACACTGGTTTGCAAAGTTGTTCATGATGATTTATTACAGGCATTTAATATTCCAACATCATTCCCTCTGCTGTTATCACTTTGCCTCCCCCATTGTCTCCAATTTTCCCAACCTCCACTCAAGTCTGCCTCCATTGCAGGCCAAAATAATTTATTTTATATTGCTTGTTACCAGTTAGAGAGTTTTATACTGGGAAATACGGTGCGCAGGAGAGAGCGAGAGAGTCGGAGAGGGTTACACGTTTAAGAGAGAACATGGGCTTCTCCAGGGGGGCAAGAGCAGAGAGCACCCCAAAGAGAAAGGAATCACGTCTCGGGATCATGGAATCTTCCCAGAGAGCACCCCACGAAGAAAGGGCTCACATCTCAGATCCATGGAATCTTTCCAGAACGGGAGGCACCAGGTTTTCTAAGAAGAGAGGACAGGGATATAGACTGTGACAGAATCCATTTTTAATTCTTGGGAGGAAAAATAGAGGAAATGTGTTGTTTGCATTTTTGTTTAGTGTCATTTTGTTTGGGGACCACAACCAGCTGTGCTCAGGGCTTCCTCTTGGCTCTGCACTCAGGGATCACGGCTGACGTGTTCAGGAGAACATATGGGATGCTGGGGATTTACCCTCGGCTGGCCATCTGTAAGGCAAACACCCTACCCGCTGTACTATCTCTCTCTAGCCCCTGTTGGGGGCTTTAATGATTCTCAACACATTGTCTATCAATGAGCGGCAGAGAGTAAGCCCTGTTAGACAAGAAGCAAGTTGTGTAAACCCTGGCATTGTCCCCAGATGACTGCTGGGAGAAAGTTCTTAAGCTGCTTCCCAGGGCGGGGGGAACCAAGACAGCTCCCTTCACTCTCTGAGATGCGGCAGAGCCTGGGGCGGGGGAGGCTCTGCTTGCTCCCATTTTCAGCAGGGTCTAGGGTAAGAGAGTGCTCAGACGATGCCATACCGCCTCGGAGGGAAACTTGGATTATTCGGTTCAGTGCTCACCCCTGCATGGACATTAGGGAACTCCCTGAGGTCAGAAAAAATGAGCACCCAATGCAGAGACAGAGAGAGAGACAGAGAGAGAAAGAGAGGAAACTAGGGTACCTGTTATTAAGGCAGCATGGGGGTGGGCGGGGGGTGGGGGTACATTGGTGGTGGAAATGGGGCACTGGTGGAGGGATGGGTGCTGGAATACTGTATTACCAAGAACCAATTATGAACACCTTTGTAATTGTATGTTTCACTGTAGTATAATAAAAAATTTTTTAAAATCAACTTAAAAAAAAAAAAAGAAAAAATGAGCACCCAAAGGATTAGAGACAGCTGTGTCCCAAGTTCTCCAGGGCCAAGGGTGATGCCAGCTTGGACGGTTTCATCATTCGCGGGGCAGCTCTAGTTGTAAGTACATTTTTGGCCACAGTTCTAGGGGAAAGTTAACCCCAGATTATTGACTGCTTTGGTTCAACCAAACCTGACTGGCAGAACCCCAGAATCTCAAATTATCTCCCACTTTCATCAGCACAGCCAAGAACAAAGCTCCAGAATATGTTCAGAATCTCTAAAGTTATCACAATAAGGTAAGATTCATAAAGTCTGGCATTCGATCAAAACTCACCAGGCATGCAAGAAAGTGGGAGAAGCACAAGTCATAAAAAGGAAGGGGAAATCAGCTGTATGACATTCCGAAAGGCAAAGCAGGAGAGACAGTAAAAAAAAAGATCAGTGACTGCCAGGGCAGGGGGCTGGCGGGGCGCCTAAATGGGGCTCAGAGGCTTTTTGAAGGCAGTGGGGACACGCTTTGATGCTGTTGTTTGTGTATGCACTCACATTTGTCCAGACTCGCAGGAATATAATACACCAAGAATGAACGTAAGGGGTTGAATACGGACTTAGGATGTTGATGGTATGTGACCTAGTGTGTCATCACTGTACCAGATCCCCGACGCTCTGGTGTGGGGCTGGGGGTTGATAACAGGGGAAGCTGTCTTGGGGTGAAGGCACAAAAGTGTGCAGCAGCTTTTACCTTCCTGTCAAGTTTTCTCTGAGCTGATTACTGCTCTAAGTAAAAGCCTTTATTTTAAAAAAAATCAATTATTCAGCCTAACCCAGAAATAGCTTAACTGATAATAATTAGTAGGCAGAAACATTACAGTGGTTATAATTGAGCCAGGGAGATAGTTCAGGGCACCAGAGCAAATGCTTAGCCAGGTTCCATCCCAAGCACCCACTGGCCTGCTGGGCACTGCTGGCTGTGAGCCTCGTGGCCCAAAAACATCACTGGGATGATGCTAGAGGCCCCCCGACACCTCTGGGCCCAGCAGCACCACATGCTGGGCTCAATTTCGAACCATCAGGTCCACACAGGCTGCTGAGTTTCTCCAGAAATGCCTTCTGGGGGGGCCTCCCTCTCCTTAGTACTTGGGGGAGTGTGAAGGGAAAAAAGACAAAAGCTAGTTCTAACTATTTCATATGGTTTTGGGGGTGGTTTATTCTTTGTTTTGGTTTTGGGGCCACACCCAGCAGTATTCAGGAGTTACTCCTGACTCTGGACTCAGGAATCACGCCTGGCGCTACTCAGGGGCCCATATAGGATGCTGGGGATTGAACCCCGGTCTACCCATGTGTGAGGCAAGCACCTTCCCTGCTGTTCAGTCTCTCAGCCCCTGTATTTCCTATCTTAAAGAAACTAGGGGATGGATTAAACAGAGAGACGTGAAAGTTATGGAGTCAATAGAACATCCCGGGATGAAAACTGGAGTTTCTGTGGAGATCTGTAGATGGGACTAACAGCATAATGGACACTGCAGAAGAAACACGCCATAATGTGACCCAAGTAAGAGACTGAGGGGAAAAGAGACAGGAAAGAGATGAGTCAGTCATCAGTAACTGCGGACAAACCTTCAAGAGCAACATTCGAGCATTAGTGGAATTGGAATTCTGGGAGAAAGAGAAACAGACCCTGGTAGTGTGGAAATATGTTTGTGTTTTGTTGGGAATATAAGGAAGAAGCAAAGGTTTTGGTGTTTCTTTTCCTTACTAAGGTAACTTTGTTTTGTCTTACTGTGTATGTTTTATTGGTTTGTTTTGGCTTTGGGGGCCTGTTTCACGATGCCCAGGGGCTCCTTATTTCCAGCATGGTACTTGGGATCCCTCCTGGCCATGCTACAAGAACCATATGGTGCCAGGGAATTCATCCAGACCTCCCACTTGCAAAGTAAGTGGCTAAGCCCATTACACTATCTCTCTGCCCCTGCAATGCGTTAAGGGCACAATTTACACCTCTTTAAAATGTAAGTTACCACATGTAACTTATATTTTGCATTTTACATTCCCAGGTGCCCATCTTTCGACACCATGCTCCCCTCGCCCCCACCTCCTCTTATTTTCAACCCTTTTCCCCACCCTCACTCTGGTAACTTCTGTTCTGAGGTCAGCAGCCAAAGGTTTGATTTTCTTTCCCTTGTCCCTTGCTCTTTCCAGTTTGCTTGTTGGGGAGCCACTGCCAGTAGTGCTCAGGGCTGACTCCTGGCTCTGTGCTCAGGGATCACTCCTGCTGGAGCTTGAGAGACCATGTGGGACACCAAATATCAAACTTGGGCCATCCACGTGCAAGGCCAACACAGCTCCCCGCCGTACTGTTGTTCTGGCCCGGCTCTGCTGTTTCATATCCCGCAGATGAGTGAGATGGTCCCTGTCCTTTGACTCTTTGTTTAGCCTGAGTCCCTCCAGCCCCCGTCCAGGTGTCTCTCAGGTTTCATCTTTTCTATTAGCTAAGTAGTACTCTGTTACGTGTCTTTCCACCAGGTCGACATTCATCGATAGGCACCTCGGTTGTTTATCTTGGCTATTGGAAATGGTGCTGATCATGAAATGGATACATAGATATGCTTTTGTGTTCTTTCAGGGAGGTACCTGGGAATAGAGTCGCTAGATCACATGGTAGATATATTGTTAATAATTCGGAAAATGTCCTTATTGTTCTCCTTTGAGACTGGACCAGCGTACATTCCCACCAACAGTCAATGAGGATTTGTGTGCTCTGTAACCCTGCCATCGCTTGTTTCTGGCCCTTTTGATAGACGTAAAGGTGATATTTCAAGACCACTTGGATTTGCATTTCCATGTGCCTGTTGGCTATCTTTAAATTTTTGATGAATTATCTGTTCAACTTTTCTCCCCGTTATTTGTTTATTTTGTAGTTTTTTTAATTCCATGTATACTTTGGGTGTTAGCCCTTTGTCAAGATGTGTGGTGAGTTAATATTTGTCTCCCATCAGTAGAATGTCTGTATTTTAATGAATTTCCACTATGCAAAAAACATTTCAATTTCAGAAAGAATACTATATGTTTATGCTTTTGTTTCCTGGCCATTGGAGTTGAATCTCCAAAGACATTAAAGCTAATATCATAGAGTTCTGTTGTTTTGTTGTTATTGGTGGTGGTGGTGGTGGTGATAGTAGTGGTTTTGGGGCCACTCTGGCAATGCTCAAGGGCAGTGCTTGGGATAGGGAGTACTCCAGGCAGTGCTCAAGGGAGCATGCGCCTCGGAGATGTAACCTGGCCTCCTGTATGTAAAGCAGGTGTTCCAGCCCTCGGCCTGTGCGCCATCTCCCGGCCTCAGGAGTGTTTGCCTAGGTTTCCTTCAAGGTATTTTCTGGTTGAAGTTTAACATCCATATGTTTTCTGGCTTGGAGTTTAACGTCTGAACGTTTTATCCCTTTGGGCTTAGCTTTTGTGTGTGTTGTGAGAGACGGACCTAGTTTCATTTTTTTGCATGTGACTGTCCAGTTTTCCCATTGGCATTTATTGAGGAAGCTTTCCTTTCTCCATTTTAGGCTCTTAGCGCCTTTGTTATAAAATAGCTGTTCGTACATGTGACCAACCCTGGACTTCCGGTTCTGTTCCGCTGGTCAGTGTGCCCATTTTCATTCCAGCGCTGACTGTTGAGAGCATGATACCCGCCTCCATTCTTCATCCTCAGGATTGCTTTGACTATTCCGGGTCTTCTGTGTTTCCATAGGAATTACAGTATGTTTCTTTTCTTGAAACATCTTGTTGGAGTTTTGAAAGGGAGTCCATGTGTCTGTATAGGGCTTCAGATAGGATAGTTACATTAAAGAACATTCCTCCTTGGGGCTGTTGTGAGCACTGCTTGCGAAGTCTGCCAAAATATCAGTTCTTTTAATGCAGGAGACTTTCCATATCCTTGTGTCTTCCATTTCCTTTAACAATGACTTAATAGTTTTAAAAATAGGGGGCTGGAACGATAGCACAGCAGGTAGGGTGTTTGCCTTGCACGCGGCTGACCTGGGTTAGATCACTGGCATCCCATATGGTCCCCTGAGCACCTCCAGGAGTAATTCCTGAGTGCAGAGCCAGGAGTAAACCCCTGAGCATCACCGGGTGTGACCTAAAAAAGAAAAAAAAATTGAAGATGTGTACTAAATACATCAGGACCCCACCCACCCCACCCCCTAAACCCCCACCCCTACCCCTAAGCACTAGAGTACCAATCCCAGCACCGCAAAGCAGCTTATACTAGACAATCCTCCTAATAATAATAGTTATGTAATTACTACAAGATTTTTTTTTAACAGTTTACCTGTTCTTTCATCCTTCCTTCCTTCCTTGCATAGATGTTTGATGACTGGGTTCCACACAGGCTCCAGGTTCTGGTGATCCCGGGGATTGTAAGGGAGGCACAGTGCTTGCCAGCGCTCAGTCTTTTTAGTTTCAGAGTTTCGCTCACCTGGCTATGGTGCAGCCCAAAATCATTGTTGCACAGAAGCATGAAGATGACAGAGCTGCCAGTTATGAGCAGCAGAGCTGGGCAGAGGGAGAATCGCTCAGTGGACAGAGCCCAGGCTCTGCAGACAGGAGGCACAGACTCTATGCCTGGCACCATACATCCCGCAGCACTGCCTAGGCACATCCTCAAGCACAGAGCCAAGAGTGGTCCCCAGCTACACTGGGTGTGCCACCCTCCACCAGGAAAAACAAACAGAACTGCCAGGATCTCCCTCAGCACCTGGGTGGCACCGGGGGCTGAGCCTGTGTCCTCATGCTTCCAAGGTTGGCACCTTACACCCTGAGCCATCTCCTGGCCCTACAAAAATAAAGTTTTTTTTGAGAATGTTACTTAGAAAGCAGTCAGAAGTCTAGAAAGCGCAGTCTGAAAGAGCGCGTGGATCATCCTCTTTACTTCAAGGAGTGCCCTGAGTACTAGGACCCTAGATAGAAAGTGGGGTTCTTCTGGGTCGGAGCCACAGTTCAGGGGTCAAGGCATGTGGCAGAGCCCTCATGGTCCCCCGAGCCCACCAGGAATGATTGATCCCTGTTTGCAGAACCAGGAGTAAGCCCTGAGCACAACAGGCTGTGGGTCCAAAACAGCAGTTTAAAAGCTTTTTTTAACTTTATTTTCTTTCAGTTGAGATACTGTGGTTTATAATACTATTAATAATGGTTTCTCAGCACACAATAGGAGAACTGCATGTGACCCAGCGATACAATTCTTGTCAACTATTCCCAAAATGCAAGTAACATGAATTCAGGGCCAGAGTAATAGTACAGCAGGTAGAGTGTTTGCACGATCAGCCTCATTTCAATCTCTGGGCATCATATGGTCTCCTGAGCACAGAGCTAGGACTGAGCCCTGAGCACTACTGGGTGTTCCTGCCCCTTCCCTAAAAAGAAAAGAAATTACCCAACCCCCCACTGAGGGAACACTTCCCATTTCTCTGAACAAACAGACAAATGGGATGTATCCCTCAGGTTGCACACAAGGTTTCTACAGTCCCCTGGGTTATTCCCTGAGGCCCGTTGGGGGCTGTGTCATCCGCCCCCTGTGGCAAATGCTGCTTTAAGGCTCAGGGGTTGCCTCAAGGACAGGGTAAAAGCACAATAAATAGTCTCTAACAAAGCCCACTCCCACCTAACATAGGATCGATAAGAAGAAGGAAGATGTTCCCTTAGATCCAGCGAAAAGCAATTAGACCGCGCCTGTGTGGGTGACCCCAGTGTTCAGACTGCCAGTCAAGGACTTGAGAACAAATCATAAATATGTTAAAAGATTCAGACAGAGTTCAGCAGAAATGATCGAGCATGTTGGTGTTGGGGCCATGTCAGCAGATAAATGGAATCAATAAAACACAGTGTACATTCCAGAGCTAAAAGCATGCTGAAGTGAAATGTCATTACATTATCAACAGCATGTTTTAACTGGGAGCCAAATGTTCTCAGTAGCTTTGACAATAGCCAGTAGCTCAGTAAAGCTCCTCATGACCGCATACAGCGGTGCTACAGTCCCAAGAGCGCTCTGGTGTTCCGAGACACTGTCTCAGTAGTCTTGTGTGTTCACGGAGCTGGAGAGACAGCACAGCAGGCGTGGCGCTTGCTTGCACAGGCCAGCACCCCTGGAGTGATCCCCTGAGCACAGAGCCAACAGTAAGCCCTCAACACCACCAGGTGTGGCTCCAAAACAAAAACAAACCCCAAACGGAAGTCTAGCTTTTATATTGCAAGCCCAGAGAAAGAATTGGGGGTGACCTACTGATACATGAGCTTATACCACATTTGGTACAAACGAATGGATGAATGAATGAATGAATGAATGAATGAATGAATTTAATTCCTTCATCCATATGCCTCAGCTAACCATTAGCGGGATAAATACAAAGAAACACATACTTAGGCCTTCTAGAACACAGGAAAAATCTTATAATCTCACAGCCAGTGAGAATGGTAAATGGATTCTCAAGAAAAAAATAGGCCTGAGGATAGGAAAACAGCAACTCTGAAGAACTAAACAAAAATCAAATAATGTGTGCGGTTGGCCTCCTCCACCCATAGTTTTGTTTTCTGTGGTGTCACTTACTGGGGGACAGTGGTCGGAAAATACTGCATTTAAGATGCTCTGAGAGAGGGAGAAACCACACTCACATTATTTTCATCATTCTAGTTATGAATGTCTTGTTTTATTGCTCGATAATCTTACTATTCCTAATTTCCAAGCTGAACTTTCCATAGATATTTGTGTACAGGAAAAACCATCCTGTGCATTCATGCTACCATCTCAGGTACGGACCGTAAGCCCCATGGATAACTGGGGGGAGATTGTCTATTGGATCATGTAACAGCCCCACAGGGAGCTGGAGCAGCGCCCTATCGTCATATACCGAGGATGTGATCAAGACGATGACTAGCCTTTCTTCTAGGATGGGTTTTATTGTCACTTGACTTCTGATAGCGGGATTTCGGAAGGGGGAGAGGAGAGGAAAGAAGGAAAGAGGAGAGGAGGGAAGGGAAGGCATTGTGTTGGTTTCAAAGCTGTTAGGATTTCAGAATTATAGGAAGCTGGTTTATAGATCTATCTATAACATTTAAAGTTTACAGGTTTATGTGTGAGAAGGCAAATTGGCAGTGTATATTAGGTGAATTTTTAAATGTCTGCAGGATGTGTAAATAACAAAAATAGTGTGTCAAAAAACATGCATGTTATTTATGGTAGTGTTTTTTTAAATAAAATTAGAATTAATCTAAATGCCCCAACAACTGATTAAATTAGTTGTGGTATGTCCAACAGTAAAATGAACTGCTACATGGCCGTGAAAAATGTAGAATTGTTGATAGGGTGAAATACTATCTGCCTTCAGCATGAAATGATCACAAAGCAGTGTGATCCCAGATGTAGTGGTCATTGCTCCTATGAGCTTAAACGTGATTTTTAATTTACTTTGTATTGCTCTATTGTATTCTCTATATCTTTTTCTTCTTTTGTGGTGCCCAGGGATCAAATCCAGGACTTCACATACAAGAGGCAGACACTCTCCCCACTGGGCCACATTCCTGCTTCTACTCTGTTTTCTACATTTTTATCTGAACATGTTTCCTTTCATAATCAGAACAATTAAGACTTATTTTTCAGTAATTGCAACATGGTAAGAAAGGTTTTCCCATTGCCATGATCAGATGGTTTTTCTAGATCCTGGATCATTTTCTAGCCAAGATCACAAAAAGTCAGCGTTATTAAGGCTGTAGCTTAATATACCAGCCATATCCCCAGATCTGATGTCTGTGCACCTGGATTTAAAGTGTCTCTTTCAAGCTGCATTGCCTCAGGCATTTCCAGAAGGAATCCTGTTCAATGGAAAAATCAGACCTTTCATGAGTGATGCTGAACCATTTCTGTTGCCACTTCAAACACTCTCTGGCTTAATCTCCAGAGAACAGCTCTCTCAGATAAATTGTTCAGCACCACATCTAGTTCTTGGCCTGTTTTTTAAAAGTCTGAAAACTCTTTCATGAGGTCGTATTTTTTAAAGCTTAAATGTCTACTTTGCTTTGAAAATCTATTTTCTCTCTCTTCACAAAGAGCATACCAGGAGTTAAAATTGGATCACGTTTAGCAAGCTGCATCCTACATCTGGAGTGAATTCCAGAGTATTAATGTCATGGTATATTAGAGCAAAAACTGTCGAAGCTCTAATTTCTGCAGATCTGCTAAATCTGAAAAAGGACAGTCTGGGCAGCCAGCAGTTCTGATCCCCTGAGCTGAGGGATGCTTTCTGAACTTATTTTGAAAGTCAGAGAGAAAAGACAAAAGAAGAAAAAGAAGAAAAGTCCACACTACGGTCCTACATGAATAGTTTGATGCCATAATGACAGAAAATGTCTTTATTCTAGACCGCAGACTCGTAGAAGAGACTGGAAAGCTGGACCCATTTGCTGTACTGTACTCTCCTACATCATTCTTAGAGAGTATCTCTATTGACCTACTGTCGGGTACCACTGGGATCCCCAACAATATCAGGGAGTGAGTTCCTTTTATCTCAAGCACTGATGTCAGATGGACAAACCATGAGTTCAGCTCAGTTCCAATAGGCTTTTAGTAATCACCAATAATTAGACAAGCTCTGCTCCTACAGTCCAAGATAATGGGATTCTCCATACCTCTAGCTCTTGGCCAGGCCTTTAGCCATGCATTCGGCCCAGGTCTCCCACCAGAATGGATGGCTCTTCCCCAAGTCAGTCCCTTTATATACCCAAAAGCCAGAATCCTTTCTTTAGGGTGGGTTGTGTTAACAAAGATCAACGAATCAGCTTTTAGGTGTAGAATTTAGGTGGTGCCACACTTCTGGTTCAGATAATGATAATGCCAGGACCTGACTAGTCCAAGATTATCTTTTATGTCAAAACACTGGGAGAGAGAGAGAGGGCTGGCATTAATACATCTCAATGGATGTGTGTTCATGGGGAGAATCACACTATAATTTCAGGCTGTGATCTTCATGCAATCCAGATGATACCCACAAGGTCCTTCTTTGTCGGGGAATGCCGCGGGGGTCCCGACAGTGTCAGGACAGAAGTTCTCTTCTACCTCCGGGGACGCGGGAGAACAGATGAAAACGCACGAGTCCGGTGCAGTTCCAAAAATGGCTTTTAATAGTACAAAAGCTCTTCCACAGCAATTCAATATAATGAACAAACTCTAGCTCTGGTCTGAATTTAGACCATACAAAAGGTCTAAGTCTCCCACCAAAGAGAGAGGATCTCACCCGAGCTGAGTCCTACCCAGAAGATGGAACAAAAGGCCAAAGAGCAAAAGCCAAAAGCAAAAGGCCAAAAGCCCAAAGCCACAGGAGCCAAAAGCCGAAAGCTAAAGGCCCAAAGGTGAAGGGGGCCTCAAGTCAGCCCCTTATATACACCAAAGTAATCCAACCGGGAGGGTCATGTCAACAAAGAACCCTAAACAGAGTATAGTGCCACACCCTATTGCAGGTATAAACCAAGGTTATGCCAAGGTCTAATCCTTTTCTACCAAGATTATCTCTTATGTAAAACACTGGAGAGAGGGGGCTGGTATAAAGTAATACATCTTAACTACATGAGCTTCATATAATCTAGATGGTACCCACAAGGTCCTTCTTATTATTATCTGCACCAGGGTGATTCTGAGTATCTTGTTCTCGTGTACTGAAAGGGTCACACTCGCCTGCTTAGAGCAAACTAGTATGATCCTTCCTATAGTCTTCCTATAGTCTCGGCGTAGCCAGGGTGGTAGTCTCCTGGTAAATTCTAACTGTCCCACACTGGGTGCAGTGGGTATAAAGAGGAGCTGTGCCCAATCTAGAAAACATAGAAGTCTTAGTAGATGTATAAGTCAGAAGTTATTCAATCAAGGTGACTTCTGTAACTGCCACACCCTCTAGCAGTGTTTACATAGAAGAGAGGTCTCATTAGAATGAACCTTGACTTAAATAGATTAAGCTGGGAGTGGGCAAAACAACAAAACTCCCAGAATAGCTAAACATGTCCTCCAACACTTCTTATTTCTACTTTGCACCAGGGTCATTCTGAGTGTCCTGTCCTCTGTTTACTGAAAGGGTCATGCTCACTTGCCAGAGGGGCAAACTAGCATGAACCCTCCATTGATCTTGGCAGAGTTGAAAAACAGTAGTCTCATCAAGGTGGTGGTCTCCTGGAAAATTCTCATTGTCCCACACTGGGTCAAGGTGTTAAGAGGAGTTGTGCCCAATCTAGATAGCATTTTAAACATAGTAGAGATTATAATAATATTCCGAGTTATTAATTCAGAATCAAAATGACTCCTATAACTGCCATACCCTCTGTCAGTGTTTACACAAAAGAGAGATCTCTTTAGCATGAACCTTGGCTTAAGGACATACAAATCGCTCTAAACTATAAGTAGCTTAAGCAGCAAAGATCCAAAGCTAGCTAAGCTATGTCACCCAACAAACTGCTTCTTCTTTTTTTTTTTTTTTTTTTTTGCTTTTTGAGCCACACCCGCAATGCTCAGGGGTTTCTCCTGGCTCTGCACTCAGGAGTTACTCCTGGCGGTGCTCGGGGGGACTATATGGGATGCGGGATCGAACCCTGGCCAGCATGGGCCGGCCGTGCAAGGCAAGCGCCCTATCCGCTGGGCTATCGCTCTGGCCCCAAACTGCTTCTGATAATAACATTTTTCTTTGTAAATTAGCACATTGCTATTCTGATTTTTACATATTGTTCTCTGCATACATGATAATTTCTGGAATCCACAGCTAAAATTGTGAAGGTCTCTTTGGAGGAAGATTTGATAGCAGATACGATTTTTTTTAAAAACAAGACTAGAGCTATTCATATTTTCTGTATCATCTTGGATCCAGCCTATGTAAATTTTTCAAAGATTGAGGTTTTTTTTTAATCTTTGATTTTAGTCATCATACTTTATAGTTTTGCAGTATAGTCCACAGTAGAACTTTATCATTTCACTTGTATCACTTGTCTTCCCTTTCATCAATTTACTGAGCAGGCACCAGTAACATCTCCATATGTCCTGTCGCGTGCTAGTGAAGCCCAAGGGCATCTGCTCACTCCAGGAACACAAAGAGCCTCAAACCATTCCTTCAGGTCATGGGAATGAGCTATAATCATTACTGCTTTTGGCATATCAATACTACATGGGTAGCTTGCCAGGCTCTGCCGTGCGGGTGGGATACTCTTGTAGTAGCCTCTCATCTCGCACATTTAAAATCAGTATTTCTGCTGGGTAGAGTAGAACTTTATACATATAACATTCCAACATCAGACTTTCCACCAGTGTCCATTTCCCTCCACCCTTATCGCCTTGTCTCCTCTTCAACCTCCCCACCTCAGCATCCCTCTCCCTAAATGTCTGACCAGTATGTAAACTCAGTTCTATAGGCCAGTTCTTGGATTCTGTTGCTTTTGACTATTTGTTATTCCTCTGCTGTGCTGATTCATATCCACATATGAGAGAGGTCATCCTGTGCCTGTCTCCCCATTTCACTAGGCGTGGTACCCTCCAGGAACCAAGGGATTGTTTGTTTCATTTATCAGTCCAATGTATTGACTTGGAGTTGATTAAAATTGGCATTTATTTTAAATACCTGTTACTAGTGTGGTTTATAGTACTGTATCTTTTTCATTGCCAATACTGTTTTTCTATTATTTTGATTTCTGCTACATTGATTTCTGCTTCACACTTCCTTCTTTTCTTCTTAGTCTGCTATTATTCTGATCTTTGGATTATGGAGGTGGCGTGTTTTTTTTTCTGTATTGCTGGTTTAGGCTTTTAAACCACACCCAGATGAAGCCTTACTTCTGGTTTTGCTCTCAGGGTTCACTCTTGGGACCATAATGTGGTGCTGGGGATCAAACTAGAGTCAACTGCATGCAAGGCCAGGGCCTTCCCCACCTTCATCGCAGGACTGTCTCTCTGACCCCTTTTTAATTAGACTGTCTCTCTGGCTTCTTCATTAGAGCCTGGATCATTCTTATTTCTGAGCAGCTGTCGCTCTTGTATGGGCAGGGATGTGGCTTTGATGTAGGGCACCTGCCTCACATGTGTGAGACCCTGGGCACAATCTCTGGCACCATAAAAATCAATTTCTAAGCATGTTTTACCCTCTTCCCACAGATTTCCTTCAATGCTTCACTGTAATATAATCAACATTTGAAATAAATTACACATATATAAAAATTCAACATAACATGTATGTTCATAGCCACAACCAAGAAACTAACGATTCATCACCACCAAAAAATGTGCTCATTTGCTGGGAACCACATCGGATATCTTTCATAGTAGATTAACTCACAGTTTCTAGATTTTAGATAAATGAAAGAATAAAATACACTTTTTTTGTCTTTTGGCATATATAAGATTCATCCCTGTGCACATATAGTTTATTCCTCTCCCTGCTATTTTTATTTTATGGATATGTTTAATTTGTTTATGGCCCTCCCCATGGGTGGATACTTAGGCTTCTGTCATTTCTGGCAGTTACAGATAAATCTGTTATGAAGATCTGTTGTGTACAAGTCTTTGTGGACAAATGCTTAGGTTTCTCTTGGCTAAATCTTTAGGAATACAGTGGCAGACTGAGATAGCAAATGTATACTTACCATTGGGTGGTGGGGAGCAGGATCTAGGCCACACCTAGCTGTGTCCAGAGTGTGTTTTCTTCTTATTCTATGCTCAGAAATTACTCCTAGCAGTGCTCAGGGGACCACATGGGGTGCCGGGATTGAACCCAGGTCCGCCACACGCAGGCAAGTGCCCTGCCTGCAGTATGTACTGTCACTCCAGCCCCTGCATGTTTATCAGTTTAAGAAGTGGCCAAACTTGGTTTGTATTGTTTGCTCTCCCTCCCAGCAGTGACTGAGGCTTCGAGCTCCTCCACATCCTCAGAGTTGCCCATCTTTTTCATTTCAGCTAGTCCAGCAGACGTGCATTGGTGTGGTAGTTACTGTGTTAGCTCTCAGGGGTACTGCCACATACCAGCCGTGCACCCATGGGTTCCGTCCCTCCCTTTACTCACCATTTATTATGTCTTCATCCTAAAACTTGCAAACTAATGTTTCATTGTGGGTTTTTGTTTTTCTTTAAGGTTTATTTTTATTTTACTTTTCTTGGTTTGGGGACCCCACATGGCAGTGCTCAGGGCTTTCTCTGTGCTCAGGGATCACTTCTGGAGGGCTCAGTAGACCAGATGGGGTGCTGGGGATCAAACTCAGACCAGCTGCGTGCAAGGCAAGCACACTACGTCCTGTCTTATCTTTCCAGTTCTCAAGGTCGTTTGGGTTACATTTCCCTAGTTATTAGTGATGTTGAGCATCTCTCCATATACCTACTTATTTATTGTATGTCATCTTGGGAAAATGGCTGGGTCTCAGTCCATTTTTATTTTGAGGTGCTCGGTTTTTTTTTCAGTACTGTGTGTGAGCTGTGCAGTTTCACAATCGTATACATCACATCACACCCCACCCCACCCCATACCAAATGTCTCCTTGCCTCCTACCACACCGTCCAGTTGATCCTCTACTCATCTCACCTCTCCCCTTCTCCACCTTCCTCTTGCATATGTTGGCCACATGCAAGGCAAGAGCCCGAACCACTGTACTCTCTCTCAGTTAGTCTGAGAGATTGTGGGTGTGTTCTGTGTCGGTTCACTTTGTTTCTTCCACATAAAAGTTAAGTTTTCTTGGGGCCGGAGCGATAGCCCAGCGGGTAGGGCGTTTGCTTTGCACGTGGCCAGCCCATGCCGGCCCAGGTTCGATCCCCGGCATCCCATATGGTCCCCGAGCACCGCCAGGAGTAATTCCTGAGTGCAGAGCCAGGAGAAACCCCTGAGCATTGGCAAGTATGACCCCAAAAAGAAAAAAAAAAGTTAAGTTTTCTTTCTGAGTTGGTCTTATTCCACTTAATATAATGAAAGATGGGCCTCAAGGTATATCTTTATTGTCCGGAACAGAAGGCTGCAGTTGCTTTGCTTTGTTTGTATATTCCATGCGTGTATTGTAATATTCCTCTATCTACCATATCTTCTTTATCCATTTATTAATCAGTGGGCATTTGTATCCATATCTTGGCTCTTGTGAATTGTGCTATTTGATTGTTTCTTTATATTCAATTGCATATTAGCACCTGTGTGCGTGCTTGTTACTTTTTTCCTGAGGTAATGAGAAGGAGATTATGGAAATCTCACTCTAAAATCTATTCTTTGCGGTTCCGCTGGGTCTTTGTTTTGTTTTGTTTACATTTTCTGTTACTGGTGATACTTGATATAAACATTTTAGATGGTGCTGCCCCCCTGACAGAGCGACCCTCGTTAGCCTCCGCAGTAAGTCTTGCTCTGAAGTACAGCGCCATCACAGTAAATTTTTCCAGCCTTTTAGCTTTTAGCCTATTAGTGCCTTTATGTGTAGAGTAAATTTCTTGCAGTCAGCATATAGTCGGGTCTTGCTCTTCTCTAATCTGATCATCTCTTTGGACACTTAATACAGGAGGATCTTCCTGTGCCCTCAGGCTCTCTCTTTGGGGGCAAATATTTTTCTTATGATGGTTTAGCTGACACTTATTCTGTTCCCACTTATTCTGTTCCTTCACTATAATTATCACAAACTCTTTCATGCGAGTTTTACTTGAGAGGGATATTATTTCACAAAGGAGAATTTCTAGTTGGCCTCTGCAGGAAAGACCGGCTATTTGGCCTGGAGTTTCTAATTAACATTGTCAACTAAAATCTCTATCTCTTATTGGGTTAAGACCTATTCGAACCATCTGTTCGACTTTTCTTATCCTAATCCTGTTTTTATCTCTGCTAACTACTGACTTTTTGATCTTTAGAAAAAATTCAAGGAGACTTAGCCACACCAAAAAAAAAAAAAAAAGTAAAAGAAACACACACACACACACACACACACACACACACACACACACACTATTCATTGTTCCTCTGAAGATGTCTGTTTTATCTCATGGTAATTCTTGTTGAATTATTTTGAGTGTGAGTCAGATCAAACTAAACTATAAGGGAAAGAATTTAAGATGTGTCCCCCTACTTTCTTTTCCAGGTGAAAACGTCTCCTTCCTGCCGCCCATCTAGAAGGGACCCTGCTGATGAGAAGGTGAGTTTCATTAAGTCAAACCTACCGTCTTCCTCCTGTGTGCTTCTCTCCTCGCTTCAACAGATTTCTCAAGCTGATAGTGATTTGGAATAATCTCAGTGCAGGCTAAGTTTTTCTGACTGGACGCCATTTTGTGCCCCCAGGATTCCGGGCTCTTCCACAGGAGCCAAGTAGGGCTTTGGGCCTTGTGCCATGCTCCTACAAGCAAGGAGCTTTCCTCATTCTAGAATTCCTGTCCTCTCTGCCGGACAGGTCTCCGATAGACTAGGCGTGGCAGCAGATGAAAACTACCCTAAGGAGAAACATTGGTCTCTTTCACGTAATAATATACTTTCCTTCGAACTGGCTGGGCCTGAAGAAAACAGGCCTGAGAAGCTAGCATGGCCCTGCATGCCCGGCTGGATCTTTGTGGTACCGTGAGGGCTAAGAGGGATCTGATGGGCTTTTGACTGCACCATCCTCAGGTGGTGTCAGAAGAACCAGTAAAATCTTTGTGTAGTCATTCTGTGGGAACATGGAACCAGACGGACAGTTTTACCCTCTCGCCGTGTTTCATGTCTCTGACAGCTGGAAGTGTCCATGGAGGTAGATGTTCCTTCATGGCCTTTGTTTGTTTGCCATTTCGGCCAGCCGCTGTGAAGGACCGTAGAACAAGCAGTCACCACTGGCTGGCTCTGTTGACTAGCAGCAGGCCCAGCTTCAAAGCAGAACGCCTGAGATGGTCCCTTTTCTCTGCCTCCAGGGCCCCTCAGGACTTTCTCAAAGGGAAACAAGAATAAAAGCCAAATGTGTTGTCTGACAGTCCTGATAACACGCTGCTCACGGAAATCTCTCTCGCTCCTGTCAAGACAGCAAGGGGCGGGCGAGGCTGAGGCGATTGCTGTTGTTGCTCAGAACTGTCACCCTCATACGAGGAGCTGGAACAGGCTTTCAGCGTCTGTCTCAGTCAGGAAACAAATGAGGAAATTGGAATCCAGAGGGGGATTTTTTTTTTTCCCTAAATGTCAGCCCAGAGAACATGCTTCTGAAGCTATAGGTAAAAACCTACACTTTGGATTCAACCAGAATTGGGTTCCACTTTGTGATCAGGTTAACTTGAATGAGTCGACCCTCTGTGATCCCTGATGCCACAGGTGAGAACCGTCCTGCGTCGTTCAGTTGGCCACCACGGCCGTGGCGCAGTGCATAATGCTTAGTAAGAATGGTAAACGGGTCACTCTGCTGGTACAGCACAAGTCTCCCAACTCCTGAACATTAACATATATGTTAATGTTGTCCAGTCAACAAGTTTGACTTATGCTAATTTGACTTATTGATCTACAGAGATAAAAAAAAAAATTGGACCTGTTCTCGAGGACCTCAGCAGTTTGTGGCAAAGGTGGACAGGTGCAGTGACCCTTTCTGTGTACCTGCTGCCTTCCTTGAGGCTAAGGGGGTGGAGAGAGGGAGAGAGAGAGAGAGAGAGAGGAGAGAGTGTGAGTGGACTCTTGAGTTCCTCATGGTGCAGAGCGCGTGGAGACGTTTGAGGAGAGTTAGCTGCCCCGCAAACCTTGTTTCTAAACCAGAGTAAAAGCGAATCCAGAATGCAGGTGTCCTTACAGGTGTCTGTTGCCTGTTCATTTAGAAACAGGTCCTGCGCTTGTGTTTGGAATGGTGATGCCCCAGAGGAGGATCCATCAGCATCTGAAAGAAACATCCTCTGTGGGGCAGAAGGCAGCGTGCCTCAGTGACAGGTGGAACTCCCTCCCCTCTGCTCCGAACTGTGACTAGCTGGGAAGTGCCCACGGATCTGGAGTCCCCTTCATTATAGCAATGGGAGTCCAAATCTGACGGTTACCATTCTGACAAGGCACTCATTTTCACCCAGAGAACATTCCCCACTATTTGTTGAACTAATGAGCAAAAAGTCTTCCCGTTGGCCGGTAGATGAACAGTTGAAGGGCTTTTAGTACCGCCGCTGGGAGCTCATGTTAGCGGACGGTCTCTGCAATATGGGTTTTGTTTGAAAGCCACTGAGTGAAGCCTAAGCTAAATAGCACATCCTTAATCCCACAGTTATGCTGTCTCAATACGGTAACTTTAAAATAGGCATCGTAGCAATTCCCTCTCCCGTTACAGAGGCAGGGAAGGCTCCCCCGAGGATGGGGCATTGGGGAGCCCTGAGACACAGTGGGAAAGGGACTCCCCGCAGATAGAGGCAGCAGGGAAAGTCTGTTCCTCTGGAAGACGGGGACACTGGGCGACCTGCAGAAGCTGGACAGGAGTCCAGCTTCCATGGCGCCAGCGTTGTGAGTGCCTTCTACCTTGAGAGGGATATACCGGATAACCTTTCAATATTGTATTGCAAATCGTAATGCTCAAAAGGAAAGAGAGGAGGAGGATGGGAGGGAGGGGAAGTACCTGCGTGCGGGGGGTAAGGGGTGCAGGAGGGAAGTTTGGGGACATTGGCGGTGGGAATTGCACACTGGTGAGGGACAGGTGTTTGAACATTATATGACAGAAACCCAGTTGCGAACAGCTTTGTTACTGTGTATCTCACTGTGATTCAGTGAGATTGAAAAAAATCAGTTTTCAAAATGGAGCGAGGTCTTTGGCAAAAAAGTGAGATTAGAGGCACTGGAGAGATATTACAGTGGGTGTTTGCCTTGCATGCGGCCTACCTGAGTTTGATCCCTGGCATCCCGTGCGGTCCCCTGGGTACCACCAGGAGTGATCCCTGAGAGCAGAGGCAGGAGTAACCCCTGATCACCTCTGGGTGTGACCCAGAAACCAACAAACAAAAAGTGAGATTCTAGGCAGCCAGATCAATAAGAGAGGCAGGACAACCATCCCAGCAAGGGAAACTAGATCCTAAGCCCTAGCTGTGTTGGTGGAATGATTCGGGTTCAAGTCTTAGCTATTCATTTTCCCCTAAGAGTTGTGTGATATTTGTAGACTAAGTGTCCTTGGTTTTGGGGGTGTGGTTGACTGAGTCCTCATAGTACCCTGAACGTGTCCTTACCCTCATCTTTACCCGGCAGTGTTGAAACTGTCTTCATTTAAATGCATCCTCCCAGAGACTGACTGGCCCTGGGGTACAGAACCCGCATCCTTCTAGAAACAGGCTGCCCCTCACTCGCCGAGGCATGAGAGTCCATATGTTTATGGGGACGCGGAAGGGGATACGGACTTGGCCCGGGTAAATGGAGAAAGGGCCAGTGAAACGGGGCAGCTGTCCCAGCCTTCGGCTCCTTACTAGCTGGAGCAGCGATTCTAGTCCCTGAGAGAGTAATGAAACTCAGCCCCTGATTTCCTTCCCTAGTTGGGTATGAAATCGTGAGTTTGTGTGTGTGTGTGTGCCCTCAGCTCTGCAGGTCTGTCCTGGAGTTTTGCTATCAGATGGGAGCAGCAGCAGCAGCAGCATCTGGGAGCAGCGTGGCTGCCCGAGGGCGTGTGTGAGGCACACACAGGAGCAGGAGCAGTCTTGGTTTCACCCAAGAGCGTTGTTGGGTGACTCTGATGTCACTATTGGCCTATCAAGAGCAGGATCCCAGCACTGAAGACATGGAAGTCGTGGCTTGGGCTCCAGCTAAGTGGGCCCGAGTGCATCATCGCCATCCTCTGTACTGCCCCCGCACACCCAGACCGGACCCGTCCCAGAGGCCTCCTCCATAGCGTCTTCTTCTGAGGTGGGCATGTTGCATTTTAGAGAGCATATGCGATTTTTGTGTGACATTTATGTCTTCAAGCTTTTTATTATTGTGGGGCCACACCCAGCTGTGCTCAGGGCTTACGTCTGTCTCTGTGCTCAAGGATCATTCTTGGGTGGGGTTCAGGGACGCGGTATCAAACTGGGATCAACTGCATGCAAGGCAAGCATCTGACTCTCTGTACTATCTCTCCAGCCCCAGTCTACAAACTTCTTTTTTTCTTTGGTTTTTTTAAGTCACACCCGGCAATGCTCAGGGGTTTCTCCCGGCTCTGCACTCAGGAATTACTCCTGGCGGTGCTCAGGGGACCATATGGGATGCTGGGTATTGAACCCTGGCCGGCATGGGCCGGCCGCGTGCAAGGCAAACGCCCTACCCACTGGGCTATCGCTCCGGCCCCTGCAAACTTCTTAATGGGAACAAAGAAGGTAGATGACACACAAACTTCCCTAGGTATTGTACAGTCTGATCATGAGTGACCAGAAATTTAAAAATGAGGAAGCATTTCCCTTAAAAAAGTATTGCCATAAATATTTCCCCTAGAAATAAATTTGCATTAAATTCCTAGAATAGGTTGAAACCGAATGTGTTGAGACTGTTTGAGGTGGATCAAGATTTAGAGCAAGGGCTGGCGTGATGGTACAGCAGGACGGGGTTTGCCTTGCAGGCAGCCCAATTCGGGTTCAATCCCCAGCCTCCTCTATGGTCCCTCTAGCCCTCCAGAAGTGATCCCTGAGCATAGCGCCAGGAGTAAGCTCTGAGCACCACTGGGTGTGATCCAAAAACCAAACACAAAACCCTATTTAGAGCAGTGATTTATAGAGCTAGTTGATTCTGCTGGGGCATCTCTTGGTTCTATTAAGGCAACTGCTTCCTAACAGGAATTTATTATGGCCAATTTGTATGGCCACTGTCTGAGCACACCAGTCAGAGAAGCGGGCTTGTCTTCCATTTTGACACCAAAGCATGGTTCTGCCTCTCGCTATGTGGGATGAGCTTTCTCTACTAGCCAGTTTGTAGGATGGTGGGCGCCACCATGGGCATATGTCTTAGAGTGACTCTTTCTGTTTTGGAACCACAGCAGACTCTTACTGTTTGGTTGTAGTTCTGGGCAAATTCAATAAGAGCCCAAGGAGCCAACGGGGCAAAGGTCGGTGAAACATAATCTTGCTCTCAACACGTTTGCTCAGTTGACTGAGCTCATGGGTTTAATAGCCAGACCTCCCAGAAATTGGTTATTGGTATCTCAAGTATTCGGGTCTATTATAAGTACTTGGAGCTGTTTTTTTTCTGTTGTTGTTCCAAGTGTTCTGGTGTGATAAAATTTTTATGGCCTATTCCCAGCCTTGCTGCTCATGTCAGGAATGCAGACAGTTCTGCTTGCTCATGGTTTTTATTGAATCACAGGGGCTTTTTGGGGGGCGGGGTTCTGGTTTTTTGTTTGTTTTTAAGGGAACAGCCATTAGGAGCCCTTGTTTCCATAACAACTGAAGAGCAGCATCGCGTCCTCTAACTAGCCTCAGATATGGCAGGGGATAGCTAAGGAAAACATGGAGAGAAGACAGTAAAATGAACACAGCATTTTCTAGTCGTCATCTGAGGTGGTTTTGGTAAAGATTCATTTTCCCTTTTTCAGCAGTCCTGAACCTTCCAAGTTGCTCTTCGGGAGGTTGGGACCACTCCCGGCAGTGCCCCGTCAGCAGACCGTTTGGTTCAATGCCAACGCCCAGCGGTGTGGCGTTGCTCAGTCCTGGTGGTGCCGGTGATTGAACCTGGGTCAGGTGCATGCAGGGCATGAGCTCCTGTTTTAGCTCCCTGGCCTGTGGTTTGCCTTTTGGTCTCACTCTTAACTCTCCAGCAAATGCAAGTTCCCTTAAGGAACGGAGTGCAAGCCTGTGGCGGAGATGCTCAGGGTTTCTGCCTTAGGACTCGACGCCACATGATTCCAGTGTTTCTGCTGCTCTGACACGGGCCCCTGATGCGGTGCTTTCTTTGCCTAGGCAGACTGCACAGGCCGGCCACCTTTCACGCTTGTGTCAGAAGCCGGAATGTGTTTGCCTTCAGGCTCTGGAACGTAAAGATTTGGAAGGTAGCATAGGCAGGCCTCAAAGTTCAGAGGACAGAACTGGGAGCATTTGTGGGTAGCCACTGTGGAGATGGAGATAACAGCTCAGCATGAGAATTTATGTGACAGTGTTACTTTGCATGAAGACATGTCACCCTTTACCCAGAGGGAGCTGGTTAGTGGCTGTCATTGATGGCTGTTTCACTGGTTAGTAGCTATCATTGGTGGCTGCTGCAGTGGAATTTCTACCATGGGTGGGAGCAGTTGATTTATTTTTGTTTTAGGTCCCTTGGAGTGTTAGGGTCTTGTGAACTGCACTAAAATAAAGCTCCATTTTTATTGATTTGATCACTAGTTTCGGTTTGACCCGTGCATCCAGTCTGAAGTAATAGATCTCTTGCTTTGGACTTTGGTGAAGAGAAACTTTATCCAACAGAATTTTTGCTTATAAGCAGAGGGAACAATTGCAGCAAAGACTCGTCATAGGGAGAATGTTCTAACCATGTAACCTGCAGTCCCGGAGATCAGACAGAATGGAAATGTCTTTCCCTGGGCAGGTGGAAGAAGGCTAAGAGCCACCAGATGCCAGGTGCAGGTGTAGAGGTGAACAGCTGATCAAGAAACACCTTTCTTTGGCCATCCAGTTCTCAGAAGAGCGCCATTGTGGAGAGGTTGTACATTCTGACTCAGGCCAAGAGTGGATCAGAGGCTTAGACAAAGCAGAGAAACTTAACTGAACCTTGGCCACTAGAAGACAAATAGTTCAGCTCATCTTTAATGAGACTAAGAATTGGAATCGGTGTGTCTGTGTTGGTCCTTGTCATGGTAAGCCTGGGGGCTGGGCGAAGCTCGGGTGAGTCTTCAGGGAGAGCTCTTTATTTTTACCCTGGTAACTTTTCCAGGACACAGCAGGGTAGAGATGGAGGAAGGCTCCCAGGAGCTCAGGGCTCAGATACCCTCTAACATATTCACTGGTTTGGCTGAAGCTTGCGTGTTCCTTAGTTCTCCTCAGCTTATGACATGGAATAATTAGCTCTGAAATAGTTTGGGGGAAAATAGCTTTACTGGGTAGGATTGTGGTTTGGCATGCACACCCAGCATGCTTGGGCTCAGTGATCATTCCTGGCAGGGGCCCGGGGACCATATGGAGTGGCAGGGGTGCAAGGTGATCTCCCTAATCTGCATATAGCTTTGACCCCTGCATTTTCCTCTTGGGACACTTAGAATATGGTGCCCCACTGCCCTTTTGCCCCTGTTGCGCCTGCTGCAGTTAGCTGTTCATCTTGTTTGGCTTTCTTATAAGTACTTGGTTATTCCTTTATTCTCTCGCTGCCTTTAGATGTTTCTCCTCATGTCTGACTTTCATCGATTTTTACTGCATGTTCCAGGATCACTTCGCTTTTATCCTGGTTGGGTTTCGTTGCCCTTCCTAGAAAAGCAGGTTATTATTCTCCAGTGAAATTTGGAGCCATTGTTTCCTTAGATATTTCCCTTAGTCTTCCTCTCTCGGTTTGGTCCATTTTGCTTGTGGCTGGACCGATGGTGCCCTGAGTTTCCCCGAGGTGGCTCAGACCCCTCCCTTCTCTTCTTTCCTGGTTTTTCTATCCACATAATCTTGATTGATCTGTCTTCAAATTCTCTCACTCTTCTTCCAGTTTAAATCAGTCAAACCGTTTCTCATCATTTATTTCCATTTTTTATCTTTTCCTGCTAAGTTTTTCATTTCCATTGTTGTATTTTTTTAATCCAAGAGTTTGTACATGACGCTTTTTTGGAAAATCATTTCCATTGATGACCTTTATTCAGAGCAACTTGCCATGAGGCCTGCCTTTACTTCTAAAATCATGTTTGCCCTCAGTTCTGCAAACATTTTCAATAGCTGCTTTGAAGTATTTTTCAATTAAATATGACATCTGCTTACTCTCACGGGCAGCTTGTAGTTTCTGTTTTCTATCCAGGAAGTGACCATGTGTCTCTTTCTTTGCATGCCTAGTAAATGTTCCTTAGGAAGTGGACATTGTCGATGGGATATTGGAGCAATTCTGCATATTGATCCCCAGCCCATGCCTTGTTATTTTATTGGCTTATTTATGCTTTGGCGTCTGCTTTTCTATTTTCATAGTCTTTCTCCGCCAACTGTTTTTGTTCTCAGGCAGCACCGTTTCAGGCTGCTGCGTCTCCATGGGTGGTTATACTGTTGGTGCGGCTTTTTCTTTTTTCCCTTGACCAGGCCTCAGAAATAGTTTCTCAAAGGAGCCCCAGTTTGACAACTTTTTGTGTGTGGAACTCTCTGAACACAGGTGCGTTGTGGAGGACACGGAAGGTTCTGACCACCAGCGCCAGGCGCCCACTCGAGCTCAACCTGCCGCCTCCGTGTGTCATTGTCCTGTGTGCTGTCGCTCTGCACTCGCGTAGCTCTGTGCTCTACATGTTGTTGCTTTCTCTCACTGTACAGTATTGCCCTTGCTCTGACACTGTGCTGTCACTCTGCTGACTCTATCTCTGCTCTCTGCTCACTCTATCTCTGCTCTATCTCTGTTCACTCTATCTCTGCTCTCTCTGCTCACTCTATCTCTGCTCTCTGTTTACTCTATCTCTGCCTCTCTCTCTGTTTACTCTATCTCTGCTCTCTCTGCTCACTCTATCTCTGCTCTCTCTCTCTTCTCTGTCACTCTCTATCTCTGCTCTCTCTGCTCACTCTATCTCTGCCTCTCTGTTCACTCTATCTCTGCTCTCTCTGCTCACTCTTTCTGCTCTCTCTGTTTACTCTATCTCTGCTCTCTCTCTCTGTTTACTCTCTATCTTTGCTCTCTCTGCTCACTCTATCTTTGCTCTCTCTGTTCGCTCTATCTCTGCTCTCTCTGCTCACTCTATCTCTGCTCTCTCTGCTTACTCTATCTCTGCTCTCTTCTGATCACTCTATCTCTGCTCTCTCTCTGCTCACTCTCTGTCTCTGCTCTCTTTTGTTTACTCTCTATCTCTGCTCTCTCTGCTCTCTGCTCCTATCACTCTCTGCTTTTCCCTCTCTTCCCTGTCACTCTCTGCTCTACCCCTTTTGAGGTCTGGGGTCAGCACTTGCTTTGATTTCCTCAGCAGGGCTCCCCCAAGCAGCTACTTCCCCTGTTCTCGTCTGTAAGCGCCCCACCCAAAGTCTGGGTGGGCCCAACAGCTTTTATGCCATAGGTTCTACTTTTCTTACCTCAGTTAGCATTGAACTTCTCTGCACTCAGATGCGAATGCAGCCAGATCCTATGGGAGGAGAGGAGAGGCCTTGGGGCTTCTCCCCAAGGAGGGCCTGGGACTCCGTCTGCTTCACTGGGATGGAGGACCGCAGCGGACTCCTCAGAGTTGGACCCCTGCACCCCTCAAACCGCCTCCTGCACTGCCCATCCTGGGCTACGGCTGCCTCCTCACAAGCCAGCGCAGGGGCCTCGTGTGCCCGTCCCAGGTAGACCCCCACAGGCCCCTAATTCCACAAGTGGAATCTGGGCAGAAAAGGGAAGAGGGGAACCTCACCACTGCTCAGCTGGACTTGCCTCCGACTTTGCCACATCATGGCTACAGGCAGGATGAGAGTTGCCGGAGTCCAGTTTCATCAGGGAGGCGAGCTGGCGCCTGGGGTGGAAGGCGCCTGCTCTTGGTTCTGGGGCTGTGTCTGCCTTGCTGAGCTGGAGGGCGGGGGCAGGGCAGCCGGAGTCAGCTCCCATGCACCAACCCTTCTTACTAAATTTGCTTAGATTTTTTTTAATAGTTCTTCGTTTCTTTGTTCATCGTTTGGGTCATTTCCAGTCTTTAAATAGTTGGGTTGTCCGCTAGACTAAAACTCAGTATTAAATAGTAAAGGGATATACATATAACCGTTCAGTGTTTGTTTTACAAGCCACAGTGCACACTAAAGAGAGAGAGAGAGAGAGAGAGAGAGAGAGAGAGAGAGAGAGAGAGAAAAGTTCCTACCATAGAGGCAGGTTGGGGAAGGAAGGAAACTGGGGACATTGATGCTTGGGAGATGTGCACTAGTGGAGGGGATGGGTGCTGGAACACTATGAATGAAACCTAATCATGAACACCTTTGTAATTGTCTATCTCTCGGTGATATAATAAAAACTGTATCACTGTATCACTGTCTTCCCGTTCATCTTCGATTTGCTCGAGCGGCACCAGTAACATCTCCATATGACCTGTCTCATGCAAGTAGAGCCCAAGGGCACCTGCTTGCTCCAGGAACATAAAGAGCCTCAAACCATTCCATCAGGTCATGGGAATGAGGTCTATAATTGTTGCTGGTATCTGGCATATCAAATACGACACGGGCAGCTTGCCAGGCTAGCTTGACACGGGTAGCTTGCCAGGCTCTGCCGTGCGGGTAGCATACTAAATAAAAACTAAATTTTAAAAAAAGTAAGAAAAAAAATGTCAGGTTCTCTCCTCATGGCTGTCACCATTTCCCTGGGGAGCTGGTCAGCAGCACCCCCTCAGTCTGCAGAAAGTCTATACCCCGCTTGCCCATTGCTCACCAGACCTGTCCTGCCCCCACTGACAGACCCCAGGAGGACGGTCCCTGCATGAAATCTCGGAGAAAGTCCTTCCTTCCTGGGGATCCTGCCCCTTGCTTTGGAAGTCCGCCTACACATACTGTCCAAGACCTCTCACAAACCAGCAGTTTTAGCCCATCATGTGGATGGAACCATGCGTCCACCACCCCAAGGCTCTTCCTGTCCAGGGAGAACGCCCACGGGGCCTTTCCCTGCTGACCTGCTCCGGCTCAGCCCCCAGCCCTGCAGTGACCCAGCAGAGCTCCCAGGGGTGGATTCAGAGAAGAATGCACTTATCAGCGTTATTCCTCCCATAAGGCTGCTTCTGTCCATGGAGCCGTGAGCACAGGAACAGTTTTAGCAGCCCCTCACACATGTTTGAGTCCAGTGAACAATGTTAATAGCAAGCTCATGATTCTGTTACCATATGTTACTGTGTTAATACATCGTAATACTGTTCTTTCCTAGAGCCAAGTACAGTGTATTTTGTTTCAGTTTATAGCCTCTGGGAACCACTTTTCGTTAAAAATCCAGGCACTGGCCTTTTAGCTTTCTCCAAGTTGTTGATGAAATACTTGTATAGAACAAAGCCGAGGACAGAGCCCCCTGCGTCATCAGAGACCTGGGCACCGTGACCTACTCCTCACCACAGATTTTAGCACTTTGCTTTTTCCTGCTCCGTGTGACCATTCCCACCAGCAGCGAATGAGCCGTCCCTTCATGACACTAATGAGAGTCCACTGGGTAGAGTCAGATGGCAAGTCTTGCCCTGGCTCCTAGGTGTAAGGAAGGACTCCTGTGCCTTCATATTTTGGAAGAACTTAAAAAATGCAGGCAATAAAGCTTCTTTGAGGTTGGATAGACCTCACCAATGAACCCATGTGGGCCAGAAATTTTGTTCTTGGGGAGATTTTTATTTACTGTCTCATTAATTTGCCTGTTTGGGCTTCCTACAGCATTGGGAGATCACATGACTCTAAGACTCTCCACTTCTAGGTTCTTCAGCTTAAGGGCACAGAGTTGTTCATAGTAACCTCTCTTTCGATTTTGAACTTCTGAAGAATTCATTGTAGTTTCTCCCCTTTCATCTCTAGTCTGATTTATTGGGACATTGTCTCTTTTTTTCCTTTGTGAGTCTAGCCAAAGGTTTATATTCTGGGTTAATTTTTTTAAACCAACTGCCTTCTTGGTGTCTATGTTGTTGATTTCTGCTCTAGTTTTTATCATTTCCCTCTTTGTGCTGCTTTTTTTAAATATATTTGTTGTTCCTTCTCCAGGTTTTTGAGACATGTATTTAGGTGTTGATTTGGGCTTTTTCTCCTTTCTTAATGCAGGCCTGCATTGCTATGAATTTCCCCCTTACTACAGCTTTTGCTGTATCCCATAGATTCTGGTAGCTTGTGTCTTCATTCTCATTAGTTTCAAGGAATCTTTTTATTTCTTCCTTGTTATCCTCTTTGATCTGAGAAGGCAGACAACCCTGCGGGCCATGGCAGTAAAGAGGTGAAAGGCAAGACGCATATGTACTATCAGGTGCTGATCGGCACCTGCGACTGTCCACATATACCTCAGAGATCTCAGACAGAAGCTCTGACTTTCTTGGCTAACCATGATGACAGCCGGGCCCTCTATGCCATTCCAGGCCTGGATTATGTAAGCCATGAAGATATCCTCCCCTATACCTCTACGGATCAGGTTCCTATCCAGCACGAGCTCTTTGAGAGGTTTCTGCTGTATGATCAGACGAAAGCACCCCTTTTTGTGGCCCGGGAGACACTGCGGGCCTGGCAAGAGAAGAATCACCCTTGACTGGAGCTCTCTGATGTCCACCCGGAGACAACTGAGAACATCCGTGTCACCGTCATCCCCTTTTACATGGGCATGAGGGAAGCCCAGAATTCCCATGTCTACTGGTGACGCTACTGTATCCGCTTAGAGAACCTGGACAGTGACGTCGTCCAGCTGTGGGAATGACACTGGCGGATATTCAGTTTGTCCGGCACGTTGGAGACAGTGCGAGGCCGAGGAGTAGTGGGCAGGGAACCAGTGCTATCCAAGGAGCAGCCTGCATTCCAGTCCAGCAGCCAATTCTCCCTGCAAGCATCCAATGGGCACATGTGGGGCACTTTCTGCTTTGAGAGGCCTGATGGCTCCCACTTCGATGTCCGGATCCCCCCTTTCTCCCTGGAAAGCAATAAAGATGAGAAGATGCCGCCCTCAGGTCTTCACTGGTAGGACAGTGCCAGGCCCAGCCCCTGGAGAACAGCTCTTCCTCCCGCAGCTGCTGCCAAACTCTGCACCACGGACCATAAAAGGTCTCATAACCCATCGCACCGTTTGACTGTAGAGTTCTCTTTTTTTTTTTTTTGGGGGAGGGTAGGTTCATGGGATGTAACTTTTCGCCTGAAAACCCATACAGGACTCTTGCAAGGCTGGCTGCCCCTGAATCCTGCCTACACTGTGCTCCAGTTAACGTTCCCACCAGGAATTCTGGGGTCAGCGGCCAGGGTTGGGTGTTCCCTGGCTTGGCACACGAATTGTTGGAATGTGAGGTTTCAATAAACCCCTGCACACCCAAAAAAATTAAAAATAAGTATTTATTGTAGGTGGGCAGCCACGTGGCCACCCACCTACCAGATGGTCAGACGACTTTGTCAAGACCCTGAATGAACAGTTTGAGGCTCTTCATATTCCTGAAGCAAGCAGATGCTATTGGGCTACACTGGCACGTACGTAATAGGGTCAAATGGAAATGTTACTGGCGCCCGCTCGAGCACATCGATGAACAATGGGATGTCAAGTGATCAAGTGAAGTATTTATTGGGGAAGGTACCAAGTCTCTGCTTCAGAGTCGTGCTGTGGCGGAGGACAGACGGGCATAGCGGCAGACCCAGTCTGGTAAGTCTGGAAGATAAAGCACATGGAGGGAGCCCCCAGGGGAGGCTGATGCTGGTTTCACAGTTGCCATAGAAAGGTCATGTTTCCACCGAACAAATGACGGTCCTGCCATGCAGGGAAGAGATGTCCAGGGCCGAAGGTCAGCAACCGCAGCTGTGAAGCAGAAAGTGGACCAAGTCCCAGGAACTGGAGCAAGGCCCCTTTCCTGAACAGCTCTTGGCCCGTGCTCCCTCCTGCCACTCTTGGCCCGTGCTCCCATCTGCTGATCTTGGCAGGCTCCCTCCGCCACTCTCGACCCATGCTCCCTCCTGCCATTCTCGGCCCGTGCTCCCATCTGCTGATCTTGGCTAGTGCTCCCTCCTGCTGCTCTCGGCCCGTGCTCCTTCCGCCATTCCGGCCTGGCTCCTTCCGCCATTCTGGCCCATGCTCCCTCCTGCCGCTCTCGATCATGCTCCCTCCTGCCAGTACTGTTTGCAGCATCCCATCCACCTTCCGACTTGCTTGTGGTTGTTTCTGATGTGGTTATACCCCACCTGGCCCCGCAGCTGCTCTGAGGCAGCTCTCAGTATGCACGTAACAGAAAAGGCTAAAAATGAATAACAGAGTGTGTCATGGGAGAAAATGAAAATTATCACCTGAGGAGAATTCAGCACTAAATTTCAATATAAATTCAAAGCCTCTTTTGAAGAGGGGGAATCTTAAATGCTCCGTTTCTTATCTGGACTCTTTAAAACAGGATGGAAACTGGAGAGTGCATTGGCAGGGGAGTGTTTATGCGTATGCCGAAATGGGTTGGATCCTTGTCACCGTATATGACTTCTGTGCTCCACCAGGCGTGGTCCCTGGGCACAGAACCAGGAATAAGCCCTGAACCCCGCCAGATGTTGTCCCCAAACCAAAAATAAATCAGTAAAATTTAAAATAGAATAAAAATTTCACTCCATTCTAGCAAATCACGGGGGCAATGTGTGTTTAGCTGGGAGGCTGCACCCATCTGGCCTTACTCCTGGCTCAGTGCTTGGGGGATTGGACCCAAGTCAGCTGCATTCCGGGCAAGTGCCCTCCCTGCCTACAGACTCTCCTGCCCTGTCCAGCGTAGTTTTTATTCTTGTTTTCCTGTCGTGGATGCTTTGATACCCTTGTCTGGTCTCAGCGAGAGTGAAACACACTCATACTTACAGCTGCTAGGGCTTTTTAGTTGAATCACGTGGGATGCACAGTTATAAAGTTGTTCGTTATTGGGTTTCAGCCATACAATGTTCCAGCGTCCATCCTTCACCTGTGTCCATTTCCCAGTGCCCATTCCCTCCCTCCTCGACAAGCCTTCTATGGCAGATACTTAAGATTCTCAATCTCTCTCTCTCTCTCTCTCTCTCTCTCTCTCTCTCTCTCTCTCTCTCTCTCTCTCTCTCTCCCCCCACCCCTTCTGGGCACTGTGGTTTCCAGTACTGTTACTGAAAAGGCGTCTTATTTATACCCCCTGTACCTCCTTTCAGCACCCAGTTCTTGGCCAGAATGGTCATTTCCAGCTGTCATTATCACAGTGGCCCCTTCTCTGTCCTAACCGCTGCCTCCAGGAATGGCCCTGCACTGGAGTTCTGTCTCTCTCGGCACTGCCAGTGTCTTCTTAAGGCAGCGTGCATGGAGGAACTGGCTGGGGGGGGGGGAGGCATTAGGGAAAGCTGGGGCTGCCGGGGAGGGAAGGAGGAGCTATAGGAAGGCAGCAGCCCCCATTTAAGGGCAGGGCAGTCCTTGCAGCCCACTTAGCTTCAGAGCGCTCCTGAGATCCTGGGGCCTTTTTCAGTGGCATCCAAGGAGCTTCTTCCTCAGCCCAATCCTCCTTCCTTACATCCTCCTGGGGTCAATACAGGTTCCCCCCAACTGAGTTCAGACATATGGGGGCTGGAGTGATAGTACAGCAGGTAGGGGCGTTTGCCTTGCACGTGGTTGACCCAGGTTCGATCCCTGACATCCCATATGGTCCCCTGAGCATTGCCAGGCGTGACCCCCCAAAAAAAAAAAAGCAAAAATAAATGAATAAATAGAAATAAAAGCTAAGTTTGACACACAGAGCTGCTTCCCTGCCTTTCCCCCACAGAGGCCAAGCTGAGATACCTACCGTGTATAACAGGGCTTTCTCCTTCTGGTTGGTTCGATTTATGCTCTTTAGCTTTGGTTCTCACCAGAGATGAGCTCAGAGGTTGTGTGTGTGTGTGTGTGTGTGTGTGTGTGTGTGTGTGTTCTTAGACTTCATTAAATTTTGGGATCTATAATAGGTACGGCTTTTATCAAATTATGTCTCAAGGTACATCTTCTACCCCCAATCTCCTTCTGAGTCTCAAATTACTCATTCCTATTTGTCAGTATTGTATCATGGGTCCCTAAGGGTTTTTTTTTTAGCTTTTTTGGGGCTCACCTGGTGATGCTAAGGAGTTATTCCTGGCTCTGCGCTCAGGTATTACTTCTGGCAGTGCTCAGGGACTATATGAGATGCTGGGGTCAAACCAGGTTAACTGTGAACAAGGCAAAGGCCATATCCTCTGTGCTATTGCTCCAGCGCCTTTTCATTATTTTTATCTGTCATGTGAAATTCAACATTGCCACATCTGCAGTTGTGCAAATGCATGGAGTAGAGGCACAAGCCTAAATAGTGTATCTTAGGCCATACCTAGTCTTTCAGCACGTATCCTAGTGGGAGTATGTCCTCTCAAGACTTTCTGAGACATCACTGAGTGACCCATAACTCTGTTTTCTCTCTGGTTTCCATTTGAATAGTTCTATTTGTCTTCAAATTCTTTGATCTTTTTATTTATTTGTTTATTTATTTGGAGGGGCAGGGTAGGGAGTTTGGGGCCATCACTTCACTGTCTTCCCGCTCATCGCCGATTTGCTCGAGCGGGCACCAGTAACATCTCCATATGACCTGTCTCATGCAAGTAGAGACAGGTCATACTGCTTGCTCTCAAGGAATATAAAGAGCCTCAAACCATTCCATCAGGTCATGGGAATGAGGTCTATAATTGTTACTGGTATCTGGCACATTAAATAATTGTTACTGGTATACCTCATTCCCATGACCTGATGGAATGGTTTGAGGCTCTTTATGTTCCTGAACAAGCAGGTGCCCTTGGCTCTACTAGCATGATGACAGGACATATGGAGATGTTACTGGTGCCCGCTGAGCAAATCGATGATGAACGGGAAGACAGTGATACAGTGATCTGGCACAAATACACAGGTAGCTTGCCAGGCTCTGCATGTGGTACCTGTAGTCATTTCAAAATCCAGCATTATGATGAACCCACCGCTCAAGCCAGGCTGTGATAGGCTGGTCTGCTGGGTGGAGTTCTGACGAGGGGAAGTCCGATGTGGAAAATGGAGGTCCTCATGGAGTGGGGGGGCATCTGGCTTGTGAGGCTCTGGGGCGGATTAAAAAGACTGCAGCAGGGTGGATCTCGATGAGCCGGGCTGTGATAGGCTGGTCTGCTGGGTGGAGTTCTGACGAGGGGGGAAGTCCAGATGTAGAAAATGGAGGTTGTCATGGAGTGGGGCCATACTTGGTGGTATTCAGGGAATTCTAATGCTGGGAATCAAACTGGATTGGCAGAGTGCAAAGCAAGTTCCTGTTATTACTGTTTTTCTTCTCTGTCTTATCTTCCAGTTCACTGACCTTTTCTTCTGCAGTATCAAGCTGTTTTCACGATTTTCCAGTGAACTTTCCAATCCAATATTGTCTTGCCGGTTCATAGTTTCCACTCTTTCATTTTCCTTCTAATTAAGATCTAATTTGGTTTTTTTTTAGAATAATAAAACATTAATTTTCCATTAGATCAACATATTTTTTGAGGCTTATTTTTAAGCTTTATTATAACTGGTTGCAAATATCAGAGCTCCAAATGCATGGCCTCGGGGTGGACTCTCATTGGATCTTTAGAGTGTTGATCAAGGTCTTTCCGCTCTGACTGATGTGTGCTTTCCACATCTTCCGAGCCTTCACAATCCTCATTTATCTCATAGCTTCCCAGCACCTATGCTCAACCAGGCCTCTGAGTCTTTCCTGCTTTTGTGAGGCTGAATATGAAAGCTTCCAGAAATCTAAGTGGGGACGCCGTGTGCATTCCTGGGACCTCTTCTCAGCCCTCCCGTCTTCAGGTTCTACCTACTGCCTCACCTCAGCCTAGAGCCTGTCTTCCGGCTCTTTTCACACTCCGCTCCCTGCTCTATTGTTCACAGCCTCCTCCAGGCAGAAGCCAGGGAAATAGCGGACTCACTTTCTGTTTCCCTTCTGCCAGGAACCCTGGTTCCAGTCTCTCTTTTGTCCAGAATTTGTTAGCAACTGATAAATGTATCAGTGGATTTTATTGACTTGTATTAAGAGAGCTAGTCTAGTCTGTACCAATAATGTATAATGGCAAGATTCAGAAGTCTCTATATTCCTTTTTTTTAAAAGCAAACAGTTGCTTAATGTACTTATTAATTTCACTCACCCTCTCTGCCCTTCCCACAATAACCAAGATCTACAAAGAAAAAGGGTCCAAAAAGTTTTTCACTATTTTAGAAATCAGACCGTGTCTAATATTACTAGAGTACAGCCTCAATGTATCGCTGCTTTTTCCTTTGTTTGCGATTAGATTGTACTTGTTTGCTGGGAGGAGAACACACACCCCACAGTGCTCTGGAGCTACTTCCAGCTCAGCGATTGGGAGAAGCAGAGTTGCCTGGAGACCCGGTAGTGCTGGGAATCAAACCAGGGTTGGCTATAAGACCTTCACCTGGTGCTAGCTCTTTGGTCCTGTAATTGTGATGTTAACTAGTTAGGGGTTTTGCTGATTACGAGGGTATAACTTGCTCTTCAGGAATCATTTTCTTGAAGAGGGGCCAGAAAACTTGGATGGATAATATTTCAGGGATCCTGGCTCTGAAAAAAAAACACCATTAAGAACCTGCCCTTTGAGGAGGTTATTCTCATAATTACTATCCCCAGCAACATCGGCAAGATAATTGTTTGACTTTTTTCCTTAACTAGGCAACAATCAGTTAGATAATCAAAGGGTAGCAAGTCTTAATTACATGTGTGAAGTGAATGCTTTCCCTATTTTGATTTTTCTTTTTTTAAATAAAGCAAACATTTAGCCAATAAGACATAGATTCTTGAGTAGCGATAAAAGCCCCCCGGCCCACTAAGAAACTTTGTTTTCTACTTCCCATAAAAATAAACCTCTAGATTTTTTTCAGGTCTTCTTTTCTTGACAAATAGAAAAAGCCAGACCGGGGTGACTACAGATTACCATGTAGCAAAGAATCCAAGGACAGCCCGTTAGGAAGGAAGAGAGGTTGGGTTCAGCCGGTGACATCCTTGTCATTACTCAGCTCTGTCACTTTTCCATGTGTAGTACCCTGACATCTCTGGATAACACCGACTCTAAGATAACACCCAAATTACATTGGGGCGGACAAAATGTTTGGGGGCCACACCCAGTGGTGCTCAGGGCATACTCCTGGCTCTGCACTCAGGGATCACTCCCTAAGGTCCAGGTGACCATATGGGGTGCCAGGGATCAAATCTGGGGATCAGCCAGTGCCTTCCACACAGTGCTTTCTCTCCCACCCCCAGCAGCTTGTTTTAAATCTGTGTGTGAATTCGAACTTCCCATGCCTGTGAGACAGTGACCCGCCAAAAGCCAGACCTCTTTGCCTCCCCTCTCCTCCATCGCCTTCTCCTTCCCTCCCAGATAGTTCGCAGATTATTAAATCACTTGACTAACAAACTCCATCTGTTTTCTGAAAGCTCAGATGACTTTCTGCAACTCCCAGAGCAGTTTAGTCTGATTTTCAGGCATGGTTCTGTAGCTCGGTTTCCCCCGTCCTACCAGGCTGTTGTCTTTCCAAGCAGGCGAGGCACAGAGCAGCCGTGCCCGGGTCCGGGGTGGCCTCTGGGGAGCAGAGACGTTGTTGTTATTATTATTATTATTCTTTTTTTTTCTTTTTTGGGTCACACCCGACGATGCTCAGGGGGTTTCTCCTGGCTCTGCACTCAGGAATTACTCCTGGCGGTACTCGGGGGACCATATGGGATGCCGGATCGGGGATCGAGCCTGGTCGGCCGCATGCAAGGCAACGCCCTACCTGCTGGGCTATCGCTCCAGCCCCTGGGGAGCAGAGACTTTAAAGCAGTATGAGGATATTTCTTTAGGTGTGGGGAGCAGAAAACTGCTGCTTCTTTTTTTGTTTGTTTTGAAGCCATACCCGGCGGTGCTCTGCGCTCAGGGCTCACTCCTAGTGGTACTCAAGGAACCATCTGCAATGCCAGAGATCGGACCGGGTGGGCAACATGCCAAGCAAGAGTGTCACCCATTCACTGTGCTGTCACGCTGGCTCCTGCCATGTCCCTTTGGACAGTGACTCAGCACTGACCCTGCCCGTGAGCCTCCCAGCACTGGGCAGACCCACTGGGCCACCGCGGCTCCTCACACTGCTGCCATCCTGTGTCCACTTGTCACCTGCAGCAACGTGGATGCAGGACGCCAATACCTTTGCCTTCAAATGAGGCCTGTTGAAGCCGGAGCGATAGCCCAGCGGGTAGGGGGCGTTTGCCTTGCATGCGGCCGGCCCATGCCGGCCTGAGTTCGATCCCCAGCATCCCATATGGTCCCCAGAGCATGGCCAGGAATAATTCCTGAGTGCAGAGCCAGGAGTAACCCCTGAGCATCCCGGGTGTGACCCAAAAAAGCAAAAAAAAAAAAAAAAAACAAATGAGGCCTGTTCCCCAACAGAAATGTCCCTCCCAGTGTGTGTGCCTCTGTTTCTGCACCGTGACGTTCCTCACTGGGCTTGTGGCTACAGGAAATATGGCCGGACAGGTACTGGACCGTCCGGGGGGGAGGGGAGCACGCCCAGCGGCTGGCCCTCTGCTCGCCTCCCCCACACCCGCTTCTGTGCTGATTGTTTGGTGTTATAGATGATTCATACAACTCCGTGAACTAAGTTCAGCAATTTCCCCTGGTGGCAGATACGTTCATGAGCCCATGGTGGGCGCAGAGTGGCCGCCTGGTGCCTGTGTGCGTGCATGCTGCCTCTCCTGGAGCCTTGCTGCGAGCTGAGCTGTGTTGCTCTCTGTGGGCCCTTTGAGCCCTTAAATGCGGCTTTTAAACTGTGTTGCCCGGCTCCTCTCATCAGTGGCACAGTCTCCGGGACCTTCAGTTGAGACTTCACAGGCCTCAAGGGACACGTTTATTTCCTGAGAAATCAGAATCGTGATGGGTCCCCGGGGCCCCGGAGCCATCAGTGTTCCAGGAGTGTCCGCTGGGCTCCCAGGCTCCGTCCAGACTCTGAGCGGAGGGCAAGGGAACGAAGCCTCTGGAAAGGGACTGCCCACTTCCTGATGTGGGCAGCGCCACTCCAGGGGCACCTGAGGCCCATCCCTGCACCCCAGGACCTGAGTTTCGTTCGTGAATAAGGATGACAAAGGTGCCAGCCTGCTGGGGACTCGGCCTCCTCTGTCGCGCCCGGAGAGACCAGCCAGCATTCCCGTCCCCACTACTGTGAGGTCAGATAGTGGTGGGGTGCCCCCCAGCCGTGCTCCAAGGCCTGGTAGGTGTTCCCAGCTCCGGGTTGTGTCTCTGGCTTTCCTAGTCTCCATCTCCAGCCTCAAACCCGCCCTCACTTGTCCCAGAGCAGTGCGACACCCTAAGGGAACGCTCCTTAGAAGCTCCCTCAGGTCATGCCCCTCTCCTGCCAGCCTAGCATGGTGACCCCTGGGGGTTCGAGGCCTGATCATGGGGGTGGGGTTGGGGGGGGGGTGGCTGTGTGAGCTGCTAGGTTCCCTTGTCAGAGCACACTGTTCTGGGCAGGATTTTAGAATAGCGTTGGGGCGGGTCTTTTGCAAGTGGGAGGGAAGTGCCGCTTCGTGTTGGTCTTTGAAGCCCCAGTTTCCTTCCAGGCACCAGCATCAGTATTTCAGATCCTCTGGCTGGAAACACGTAGGTGACGTTGGCCAGAGTCTGCGAGAGCCAGTAACAGCGCAGAGAAAGGAGGGAGAGCGTGGCTCAGCTCCCAGGTCCCTGCGGCCCCGGCCCCGCCTGCAGATCAGGGAGGTGGCAGGAGGTGGTGCTGGGCGCAGCGGAGACCATGGGACTGTGGGCTGTTAGCCAGCAGCCCAGGACGTGTCCCGAGTCAGCGTGGCAAGACAGTCAGGACAGGGAATGGAGGGTTTGTTTTCCGGACTTGTTACCGCGGTGGACAGAGTCCAGGGCCAAGCCGCTCTCCGCGTGCAGCCCCAGCTCCCTTTGGGACTTTTTTTCTTTTTAATTGACTCACTGTCACTGTCACTGTCTTCCCGTTCATCATCGATTTGCTCGAGCAGGCACCAGTAACATCTCCTATGACCTGTCTCATGCAAGTAGAGCCCAAGGGCACCTGCTTGCTCCAGGAACATAAAGAGCCTCAAACCATTCCATCAGGTCATGGGAATGAGGTCTATAATTGTTACTGGTATTTGGCATATCAAAATACAACACGGGTAGCTTGCCAGGCTCTACCGTGTGGGTAGCATACTCTTGTAGTCATCTCAAAATCCAGCATTTATTAATGAACCGAGCCAGGCTGTGATAGGCTGGTCTGCTGGGTGGAGTTCTGATGAGGGGGAAGTCCGGATGTGGAAAATGGAGGCCCTCATGGAGTGGGGGGGTCGTCTGGCTTGTTGTAAGGCTCTGCTGGGGTGGCGGGCCAGGGCTAGAACCCGCCATCCCTCCCGGGCACCTCATGAGCGGCTGGGCACAGTGAGAGCCAGTAGCAGCTCTGCCCCATGTCTGTCTCTCAATTGACTCACTATGAATTACAAAGATATTAGTGATTTCCTTTTTTTTTGAGGCGGGGGAAAAGGGTTTGGTTGGTTTTTGAACCACACTGAAGATGCCCAGAGCTTACTCCTGGTTCAGTGCTCAGGGATCACTCGTGGTGGCTCTGGTGACCATAGGGGATGCTGGGGACTGAACCCAGGTCTGCTGCGGCAAGACAAACGCCCTCCCTGTACTGTAGCTCTGGTCAGTTATTCATGAGTTTCGGGTGTACAGTGCTCCCACACCAATCTCTTCACCAGTGTTCACTTCCACCAGTGTCCCCAGTTCCCTACCGCCCCCTCCCCTGCCTCCCCCCACTTCAGGGGCACCATGGTCAAAGCCTCGTGTGCCAGTGTCCAGGTCTGCAGCTCCCCCAAAGCCCTGGTTCGTGCTCCTCCCCGCACTGGGTGTGAACACAGCTGCCACCTCTGCTCCGCACTGGGACACCGGAGCTGTGTGAGCACCGCCCCCTCACCCCCGTCCCGGGCTCTCCCACACCCTGCGCCCAGTTTCCACTGGGTTTGCCGTAATGCTGAGTGTGACAAGGCCACTCCCAGGCTGTCATGACTTCTTCCTGTCGTGATCAAGCACACTTTAATTCTCCGCTCTTGTCACTGGACTTCCTCAGAGGAAAGAGAGATTTGCTGTCTAGCAGATAGTATCTAATGCAGTTGTTCTTTGCCTTCCAGTTGAAAAGTTGCGCTCCCATCACTCTTAGGCTGGTGAATCGGAGGGTCTGGTGGCTCGGGACCAGCTCACTGCTTATGGGTTTATTCATGACCTAGGAGTGGGCTCACGTTTTGTCGCTCCCCCTGTTGTGCAGGACCCTGATCCCCCGCAGGGTCTCAGACTGGATCTTTCTGTTCAGAGTGACCCGTCACAGCGCCTCTGCCGTGCACTCTGCTTCTGGTTGTGCAGGAAAAGTCAGGACTCGCCTCAGTCACCAGAGCTGGCTTGTTTGAAAGTCCTTATGCCTCCCCACTATCATCTTAGGAGCCCCCCCTCCAAGGGGCTACCCCAGGACAGGGAATCCGGACCCCGACATCTCAGCCCAAGGTCCTTTGGAGCCCTTTTTCCTGGGAGTGCAGGTGATAGTCACAGTAATCGTGGGCTGTTACTTAATGGAACATCCACTCGGCTCCAGGTCCTGACACTGTCCCCAGTCGCCCAGAGAGCCGCACGGGATGGTGCAGATAAGCAGACTGGGATGGAGAGAAGCTGAAGAAGCTGCAGCAGCCACTCAGCGCGTGTCTGGAGTCAGCTGGGGCCCGTGTTCCTCCATTCCTACCCCAAGTCCCCTCACTGTATCGTAGAGCGTTGATGAAGGCACCCATGAGGAAAGAAGTAGGAACGGAGCCAGAGTGACAGCACGTGGGTGGGAGAGCCCAGTAGGTAGGACAGTTGCCTAGCAGGGCCTGCCCTGGTTCAGGCCTAGGTACGGTAGACACCCCTGGGCACTGCGGAACGCCCCTGAATACCGTCATGTGGCCCCGACCCCGCCCCGCCCTGGGAACAGAAGTGGAGCATGTGCTTCCCGGCCTCCGTTTCCTCAGATGATTCCTGCCCAGCCCAGTGAGGGTCAGCGAGAGCTGGAGGCCAACTCAGAGCTGTCAGCCCAGCGTCCCCTTCCTCACCCACGGGCGCACGCCTGCAGCCTGTGCCACCCCTGCATTAGGACATGACCGGTGCTCACAGAACTGCGCTGGGAGTCCGGCTCATACCCGCACGGGAACCTGCAGTCTGGACATCTCTTAATCTGTTTATGGGTTAGGTGCCCGTGACCGTCACCCCACATTTCTTGAACACAGAGAGCAGGTTGTGTGGAGACGATAATGCTGGGGCCAAATCAGGGCTTAGGCTCCAGGACGCAGGCCCTGGGGAGCTGTGGGGGAGCAGGACCTACGGCTGCCCCACAGGCCTCTGGGGTGCCACGTGGAAGCTGGGTGCTGGGCAGGCCCGCTCACACCCCGGCCTCACCCATGTGGCCGAAGTTTCCTTCCCTTTCACTTAAAGGGGCTGGCTGTGACCTTTTCTGACATTTAGAGAGACTCCTCTCCCCCAAAGTGGATTAAATCAAAACAGGATTGGTATTTTCACTGAGATCAAGGGCAAACGTGCCAGCAATGGCTGAGAATCTTTTACCGGAACGGAAGGCAGATGCAGCAGGTTCACGCCTGGCCACGGCTCCCTGCAGGCACTTGGGAGGGGAGCGGGGAGCCCCCGCAGTTCTGGTATGGCAGGAGCTGGGGCTCGCAAGGCTGCAGGTAATCCTAGGACACGGCTGGCGTGCCCTAGCGAGAACAGGGCCAGAGCGGAGCTCCAGCACCTCACGGCGTGGACAGCGAAGGCTCAGCCCAGAGGTCACTGACTGCAGGGCCCTGGGCACTGCAGATAATGAAGCAGATAATGACAGTGGGACTCATTATCTGTTGCGACTCAAGGGTCTCCCCAGCACAAGGCTGGAGATTCGTGTGAAAGTCCTGTAAAACAAACGCCTCCAACAGTTGCCATAGGAGTACGGAGGGCGGGGCCCCAGCTCCTGGTCAAGGTATGTTCTGCGCCAGTGCCCACTTAGGAAGACACCCCAAACTCGCCGCATCTTGGCCACATGGTTGTTTCTCCCCATCCACGTGCCTGGATTCTAGAGTGGCCAGAACAGAAGCCCCGTGTTCTGGCCGTGGGGGGTCCAGGGCGCCTCACCCCTCCCAGAGGCATCCCACGACAGGTGCCCATGGGAGGGGAGACCCTGATGGGCCTTTACTGGGGCGGCGTCTGGTTCCTCCGGGCCCAGGGTCTGGTACAGCAGAGGCTCTGCGAGTATTGGCTGGGCCTTTGGACCCGATCCCAGTCCCTGAGGCGGGGCAGGGCATACTAGCTAAATAGGCCGCTGCGGGCGGTGCCTTCGGGAGGACAGATATCCTCACCTCCGTGACACACTGCCCATCCCCGAACTCTTCCTCCCCAGAAACCTTTGATTCCAGGCACGGCTGGCTCGCAGTTGCATCTGCACGCGGCAGCCCACTGTGCCGTGTGGGGAACGCACTCTCTCACCTCTTCTCAGCGGGCCTCTCACCTCCCTCTCCCCCACCCGCCTCCTTGGTCCCTTCTGATTGGTTTCCCTTTGGGACTCCTGGTTCAGCCTTTCCACAGAGCAGGGGGTGAGTCCAGTGATATCCGGGGGTGTCTGGCCCTCTTGTCTCAGGGCCCACAGGCCTGCAGCTCCAGTGTCCGATGGCGGCCCCTGTCCGAGCCCCAGGTCAATGCCAGCAGGACCAGCAGGGGGACCAGCAAGATTAAGGAGAAGTAGCGGCTTCTCCTAATGTGGTTTCCTCTCTCGGACACACAGAAGATTTTGGGTTTGGGTTGGGTTTTGGCCACACCCAGCAGTGCTCAGGACCTACTCCTCATTCCGCGCTCAGTGGCTACTCTTGGCAGTGCTCAGGAGACTATATGTGGTGCCGGGGGTATGAACCTGGGTCAGCAGTGTGCAAGATGAGCACCCTTCCCGCTTGCCCTACTGTTGCTGATGTCCCACAAGGTCTTTCTGTCCTTTTCCCCTTGGCACTGTCTGAGTGGGGTCTGTAGCATTTCTCGGATCTTCTGTGTCTCTGGACCTTGCTCTGTGCCACTGCACAGCTTCCATCCACACGCGGTTTCACACCAGGTCCAGGGCTGTGCCGCCGAGGAAACAGCTGCTCGGGAGCGCCCAGCAGGCAACAGCGTTCTTGGGGCTGTGCCGTTGCTCCCACCCCGTGGGGCTGGCGGGGGGGCTGGCGGGAGGAGTTTCTGAGGGGGCGCTCAGCCCATTGACCTGCACCTCCCCTTCTTCCTCAGGCGCCGTCAGAGCCAGTCCTGGACCCACAGCAAATCCAAGCCTTCGATCAGCTGTGCCGGCTGTACCGGGGAGCTCCCGGGTAGGACCTGCGTGTGCTGTGTGTGCTGGGCTCCGCCCTGCCGGGACCTGGGACACTCAGGGTGGGGTGCTGTGGGGAACGGGGAAATGCAGGCCTTCAGAGGTGAGCAGGCTGGCCCGTGCGGCGGTGCCCCGGGTCCCTTGGCAGCCCCTGCTGACCCGCTGTCTCCTCCCTGCAGCTGGCTCTCCTCACGGAGCTCTCCCAGAACCGCGGCGGGGAGGGGCTGCCGGCCTTTCAGCAGCTCCCCAAGCTCTGCCTTCAACAGCATCTTCCAGAACGAGAACTTCCAGCTGCAGCTCGTGCCCCCACCCGTGACTGAGGACTGAGCCAAGCCAGGCCCTGGGGCTCCTCTGGGACAGGCTCCCCCGTGTCCACAGCAGGTGTTGGGCCTCCGCCCGCCCCGCCGCCCTGCCGCCTCTCCTGCTGCCCGATGGCTTTGGCTAATGAAGCGAAGAGCTGTCCCCAACCTCCATCAAGCTTGTGAGAAGAGAGATTTTTGGCTCGTTGGGACATTTCCGCATTTCCCCACAGCCCGGAGAGGAAGCAGCGACACAGACACACAGATGCCTCCAGTGGGGACAGCATGAGGCCCCTAAGCTCCTGCGGCTGCTGGGAGTGGGGAGCAGGGGCCGGGGGATGCAGGGATCCCACCAAGTGTGAAACAGCCCCTCCTGAGAATAAAGGCCTCTGTCTGTGCAGCTCTGCGGGGACATCCTGTTGCCACAGTTCAGGGTCAGCAGCCCCAGGCACCCTCCCTTTGCTTGCAGCCCACTGGGCGCTGTGTCAGGGAGGCACTCGCCAGAAGTCTCTTCTCCAGGGCCTGGGTCCCCGCCTTACCGGCTCTGCCTAGCTCAGCGCTGCATTTCTCGAGCGCACTCAGGAACCCCCCCCCCCCCTTTCCCGCGTGCCACAGGCTCCCCCCCAACATTAAGCCCAACATCTAGCTGTTCTATGATGGGCCTGTTTGGCCGACTAGTGCGACCACATGGCTGTCCTCGGGGGTCCCATGGAACCGGCCCCTCATGTGCCCCTCATCAGCCAGCATTTGGGGTCCCCTGGAAAGGGGTTGTATGGCAGGTAGAATGGGGGTGTCCCTTCAGTGCCGGGGTAGGTACTGGCCTGCTAGGAGGCTTCGGGTGAGCAGCGGGCAGGAAAGAGGGTACAATGCACTATCCCTTTGCAAGGGGTGCACCCTCTGTTCTGGATGTCCAGCAGGGGCGCTGGTCTGCAGCCTGCTGGATTTGCCATGAGGTGAGGGGCTGCAGCTCCAGCTAGGAGCCCCCGATCCACAGGCACTTAGCCCCCCACTGCACCTGAGTCAGTGGGGAGTCGGGAGGTGCCTGTCCCAGGGCCCATTAACTCTAGGAGCCCTGCGCCCCCACCCCCCAGACCCTTCATACGACCACAGCAACTGCCAGCCTCAGGCAGCACATTCTCCTTTCCAGGAAAAATGTTCCCGCTGTGCCCTCTGAAAATCTACCATTGCTAAGGAGAAGCAATAAGAAACACCCCCCAGCTGTATCTGAGACCACCCTCCCAAAGTCCTCCGCCGTCATCCAGAGTAGAGGGGCACAGACCGTCTCCAGTTTGATCCAGAGAGTGACGGCAGTGCCAGAATCCACAGCCCGTGGCTCATGTCGACAGTGGAGTGTCAGCCTCTGGCGGGCCTGGCCCTTTGGGACCGCCATCATCTGAAAGGACCCTGAGGTCTCCTAGCTGGGCCCACTGATCTCTCGGGGCCTTTCCAGAGACACCCACTGAGAGCCCCACATGGGTTGGGGTCTTGCACTCCACGTCCTGCCCACACTCAGGGCAGAGCTGGCCACTCCCATGCTCGAGTCTCCAGTGAAACGAGCGCTGCAGACCCCGTAGATGCTACAGGCTGTGGGGCAACCCCCACGACCACGAAGTGGGGTCCCTACTCACCCCCACCCCGAGTCCAGGGCTCCCGGCTCGCTGCCAGGCTTCAGAGGCTTTTCTGGGCCTTCTTCAGCCTCCACTGGCCTGGTGGCCAGCAGCGGTTTGCAGCGGCAGATGCTGAGCCTGAGTGAGGTGCAAACCACTGCTGCCCAGCCTGGTTAGGGCCGTTGTCAGGGCCACACGCCAGGCCGCAGGGCAAACTGAAGCCAGTGGTGTGTCCACTGTGGGCAACGCCGTGGACAAGCCATGGCTGAGAAGCCCTGTCACCCACACCCATGGCCATGCCCAAGGGGCCGCTGGGAAAAGGAGGTGGACGGAGCCAGGGCTGACGCCTCTCCAAGGCCTGCTTCGAGTGGCTCCTCGGCAGGGTCCAGGCTCATGAGTCAGTCCCAGTGAGACTTGGCCATGAGGGTGGCAGCAGAGAGCCCGACGGCCCTGCAGTGAGGGCTGGTCTGTTGGGTGCTGCTGGGTGTGTAAGGGTCAGGGTGGGCAGAGAAGGAGCCCAGCCCAGAGAGGATAGATCTGACTGCAGGGGTGCCGGGAGGGGAGGACCTTGCTGGGCTGGGAGCCAGCAGTCAGGAGCGCTGGCCGTCCGGCCCCTACCTCACCTTTCTGTCCCTCACCCTTCCTGCCCGTCTCCCCCCTTGCCCTGCGGCAGTATGACCGACCTGCACGGCAGTGAACTCTGGAGAGCACCCTCCCTGCTTCCCACCAAGCCACTGGGTGACTCAGGCGGGGGCAGGGCGCTGCCGTCCAGATGCAGGTGTCCTGCTGGCTCTGTCTCAGCTGCTGAGCTGCCCCATCTGTTCCGGCATCCGAGCTGTTTCCACTCTCCTCACCGACATGTCACCCGGGAAGTCCCTGTGCAGCCGTGGGGCTGGTGGAGTGCAGGTCGGAGGCACACATCAGTCACGTGGCGAAGCATAAACGAAGCATAGAAACTGGGTCTCCCAAGCAGTTAGAGTGGGGGTGGGGGCCCCTCCTGCCGATGCTCTTGCAACTGTACCTGTGAGTCGGCCCTAGGGCCTAAGGATGGGGCGCTGCAGACCCGCCGAGCCACCCCAGTGGTATACAGGGACCTCCTACCCCCAGTGGTATCCAGGGACCTCCCACCCCCCAGTGGTATACAGGGACCTCCCACCCCTAGTGGTATCCAGGGACTTCCCACCCCCAATGGTATCCAGGGACCTCCCACCCCAGTGGTATCCAGGGACCTCCCACCCCAGTGGTATCCAGGGACCTCCCACCCCAGTGGTATCCAGGGACCTCCCACCCCCGTGGTATCCAGGGACCTCCCACCCCAGTGGTATCCAGGGACCTCCCACCCCCAGTGGTATCCAGGGACCTCCCACCCCCAGTGGTATCCAGGGACCCTCCCACCCCCAGTGGTATCCAGGGACCTCCCACCCCCAATGGTATCCAGGGACCTCCCACCCCTAGTGGTATCCAGGGACCTCCCACCCCCATTGGTATCCAGGGACCTCACACCCCCCCAATGGTATCCAGGGACCTCCCCACCCCAATGGTATCTAGGGACCTCCCACCCCCAATGGTATCCAGGCACCTCCCACCCCCACTGCTATCCAGGAACCTCCCACCCCAATGGTATCCAGGCACCTCCCACCCCCGTGGTATCCAGGGACCTCCCACCCCTAGTGGTATCCAGGGACCTCCCACCCCAATGGTATCCAGGGACCTCCCACCCCAATGGTATCTAGGGACCTCCTACCCCCAATGGTATCCAGGCACCTCCCACCCCCACTGCTATCCAGGGACCTCCCACCCCCAATGGTATCCAGGCACCTCCCACCCCCGTGGTATCCAGGGACCTCCCACCCCAATGGTATCCAGGGACCTCCCACCCCAATGGTATCCAGGGACCTCCCACCCCTAGTGGTATCCAGAGACCTCCCACCCCCAGTGGTATCCAGGGACCTCCCACCCCAATGGTATCCAGGGACCTCCCACCCCCAATGGTATCCAGGGACCTCCCACCCCAATGGTATCCAGAGACCTCCCACCCCCAATGGTATCCAGGGACCTCCCACCCCAGTGCTATCCAGGGACCTCCCACCCCCAGTGGTATCCAGGGACCTCCCACCCCTAGTGGTATCCAGGGACCTCCCACCCCAATGGTATCCAGGGACCTCCACACCCCAGTGGTATCCAGGGACCTCCCACCCCCAATGGTATCCAGGGACCTCCCACCCCAATGGTATCCAGGGACCTCCCACCCCCAGTGGTATCCAGGGACCTCCACCCCAATGGTATCCAGGGACCTCCACACCCCAGTGGTATCCAGGGACCCTCCCACCCCAATGGTATCCAGGAACTCCCCACCCCAATGGTATACAGGGACCTCCCACCCCCAGTGGTATCCAGGGACCTCCCACCCCTAGTGGTATCCAGGGACCTCCCACCCCCAGTGGTATCCAGGGACCTCCCACCCCCAATGGTATCCAGGGACCTCCCACCCCAGTGGTATCCAGGGACCTCCCACCCCTAGTGGTATCCAGGGACCTCCCACCCCCAGTGGTATCCAGGGACCTCCCACCCCTAGTGTTATCCAGGGACCTCCCACCCCCAGTGGTATCCAGGGACCTCCCACCCCCAATGGTATCCAGGGACCTCCCACCCCAATGGTATCCAGGGACCTCCCACCCCTAGTGGTATCCAGGGACCGCCAAGTGCCCCCAATGGTGGAGGGGGCTGAGGCTTTGCGGTGGCAGGGATTGAACTGGGGTCAAGCACATGAAAGCACGGCCCTGAGAGCCAGCATGACACTATCTCTTGGTTCCTAGAACAAAGTACGTTTAACTTAGTGGTAACATGACTGAATTGGGGGCGGGGGTGTCAGTGCCCAAAACTGGGCAACAGTAAAACGTTTCTGGCCAGAATCCCAAGATTTCTGGCCAAATCCCAAGACCGCACCCAATTCAAATCCCAACAGGGCACATGACCACCTCTCCCTGCCCTCAGCATTGCCTGGTGGCCCCCCAAATGTCACTGCGTATGGCTAAAACAAACTAAATATTCCTCTTTTGGGAAAAAAAATAAAGCCACCAAAGGCTTGGTGACTGAGAATTCTAAATGAAGCGTTTCCGGCAGTTTATGTGCGGTGTGTTGGCAGGGGAGGGTCATAAGCAAAGGGGGTCCACTCCAGGTCCTCCTCCTCGGCACACGTTGCCCGAGTTTTTATTCGGGGTTGGGTCAGGTGTCCCGGAGGACTGAGGGGACCTGGCAGAGGCCACACTTCCTGCACGCCCACAAAGCTTGCAGCTGGGGACAGAGGCAAGAAGGAACAAATCTCTGCAGCCTGCTGACCCGACTCTTCCCACGCTTGGGAGCCGGCTTGGTCACACCTAGTTCCAAATGCTGCCAGACTCCCTCTTCATCCAGCCGTGAGTGTCCTCTAGATGGTGTGAGCAGGGTCCCCAGCATGGGACACACGTGTGGGTGCTCCACATCCTCCTCCCCCACCCCACCGCCCTGGCCACCTTCTCACTAGACACGCAGCTCGTTTCTGATCGCAATCATGTTGTCGGACACTTCCAAAAACACAAAAAAGCAAAACGCTAACATTCTGGCAGCAGTTCTCGCCTTGGGACGTGGCCCTATATTTCCATCAAGTCCCCTATCTGCCCTTTCACTGCCTTCCTAACCTTCCTGATGGTGGCCAGCCCCAGTCCCAAGGGCCTGTCCTGCACCCTCATTCTGTACAGCACTAGGGGGCCACCAAGGGTTAGAGCCAGTGACTGAGGGGCTGGACGCTGAGCTGAAGTTTACTGCAGAGCCACAGCCCAGTGATGTCAGTACTTAAGAGGCTACGAGGTGCCTTCTAGAACCTGACCATCCCATTACAGAGTGTTGAGTTAGGACACAAGCGCACAGCAGAGACGAGCCTCTCCAGAAGTTACTTTAAAAGACACATTCGGGAGAGGGGGCACAGAGCGATAGCCCAGCGCGTGGGGCGTTTGCCTTGCCGCGGCCGGCCATGCCGCCCGAGTTTAATCCCCAGCATCCCATATGGTCCCCGAGCACTGCCAGGAGTAATTCCTGAGTGCAGAGCCAGGAGTAACCCCTGAGCATCGCCAGGTGTGACCCAAAAAAAAGCAAAAAAAAAAAAAAAAGACACGTTCTCGGGACTGAGAGATGGTAGCGGGGCTAAGGCTGCCACTTGCCTAACATCCTACCAACTCTGGCTGGAATCCAGTAACTCTATGGTTCCGCCACACTGCTGAGCACCCTGTGCCCTCACCCCTACCCCCAGCACCCTCTGGTCACAGCTGAGCACAATCCAGGAATAGTCCCCAAGTACTACTAAGTGTGGCCCAAAACACAAAACGGAAACATTTTTAAAAAAGATACGTTCTCCTTTTCAGAGGTAGAGCTAGTGGGAGGTTGGCCAAGGGCCTGATGTGAGAGTCGAAGGCGTTGGGAGAAGGTCTGTGCAGAACTCAGGAAAGGGGAGAAAGGAAGGAGGCCTCTGGGTGTTCCTCCAGCGGGGAGCATTCACAGGAGGGGAGGGTCAGCCCCCTAGGGCCCAGGCGACCCGAGACAGGCATGGGGGCCGCTGCCCCATCACTCCCCAGACCGTATCGAGAGGGCCCAAAACATGAACTCTGGAGCCAAGAGAGCTGTGTCCAAATCCTCACACCCGCCTCCTGTCCACACTCGCCTCTCGGCAACAAGCTCTTCTTGGTTGCCTGCTCTGACCGGGGTGGCCAGACGCCTTCACGGAGGGTTGTTGCTATGAAGACGGCACGTCCAAAGCAACTGGCGGCACTGGGGAGATATTAACATTAATAACAGGATTGCCGCTATTTTATTCGGCCCTCCCTTGTGCGCTTATCCAAGAAAACTCCATCTCTACCTCCCTCCCCCAGTCTGCGGGCCAGCAGAGTCCCTCACAAAGAGGCAGGAAATGAGGGCACACACTCGGGGTTAGCATCACAGCTCTAGCAAAGTACACATCCTCAAGCTTCTGTTGAATTAAGATCGGATAACATGGAAGCCACCTGTTAGACACAGCTCCCTGTTTCATTTTGCTTCTAATTCTTGGGCTCCACCCCGCCGTGCTGGGTAGGAAGGGCTCAGACCTCAGGGATCATTAGAGGTGCCGGGAAATGGAACCTGGTTGGCTGCATGCAAGTCGAGAGCCTGCCCTGCTACACTGTCACTCAGGCCATCTCCCGTTGTCGGGAACGGTTCGCTCCTACTCAGCGCACGTGTGACTTTGGTCAGACAGGCCCCTCACCGAGGGATAAGGGAGGAGGACATTTCAAGCTCCCAAACAGAGCTGGACACCACAAAAGGGGAAAACAAAAAGTCACATTTATTTTACAAGGTAGTATTTTCCTTAAAGATTATACATAAACAAAAGCTGAGCTGTTTATAGGAAAACAATATAATTTTAGGAAATTACAGTAGGGTCCAACATTGTGTTGGAAATAGACAGGTTTTAAAAAAGAGCACAGTAAGTGAATTAATTACAAGATATGAACAGCCTCAAAAAGTGTCTGTGAACCGATAGGATGAAAGCTCCGCCTTCACCCTGGAAGCGGCGACAGGCTGCCGACCTCCTTCTATCCCACAGAAAGGGCCTCGCCACGCCCTCACCTGCAACCTCACCCCACACACAGGGGCGTGCCTGCTGCAGTCGGTGCTCAGCGGCCCAAAGTCATGAAATAAACGCGTGACAGAAAAATGAGAAAGTCAAATCGCTCCAGAATTGAGTGAGAGCACTGTCCCTGTGGGGTGCTGGGTGTGAGAGCCACTGGCCTCCCTGGGATTCCCCAGCTGGCAGTGACTGGGCCCCAGCTCCCCACGGCTGCCTCGGATGCCAGCCCTCACCTCCTCTGAGAGGGAGCCTGAAAATCAACGGTTAGAAGCTTTCTTTTCCTCAAGTAAAAAGCCACAATGTGTCAATAGAATTCTGCAAACAAGTTGGAATAATCAAGAGCTGCTTGTATAAATATTATTTTAACGTGTGCTTTTTCTTTCTTGCCTAGTCGTATTTATACCACCAAACAGATCTGGGTATTTTGACAGCTTTTTACATTATCTGGTTGCATCCTATTACCGAGTGGAGAAATTTGCATAAAAGGAGTTTGTTATGATTAGTCCCTAAAGAACTGTGATGTTTCAGAGAGGCCAGGAAGTGGAGGTTAAGAGACGGAAACCAAACCTGAAGTCTCGTCCAAAAAAGAGTGCCTGAAGAAACGAGCTTCGGTCCGGTCTGGCTGGGTTCGGGCCTCCCAGGTCTGAACCCTGAACTTCAGTCTTCATTTCCAGGAAAGGCAGTTGGGAAGATTATCTTCAAATTCTCATTTTTGATGGTAAAAATATTATAGGGTAATAAAAAACAACCAGCTAGATGTGACTGTAAAACCTCATTTGCTGATAAATAAAATAGTTATCACCACTAAAGCATTTTCAGTGCTGGAGTTTCTCAGGACAGTTGGGCATATCTGAAACTGAAGATGGCGGAAATGAACCTTGGTTAGATGAGAAGTTTAAACTCTACCAAGCACTGATTTTGTTTCTTCTCCAGCTTTTGCACCAGCTTTCAAGGGGTGCCAGGTTTCTGCAGAAGCATCACTCATCCCATAACGCCCGCCCACTGCTGCAGGAAAAGATCCTACCAGGTCCAAACCATAGAGCTTTCATATCTCTTGGGGTGTGAGTTTTGTTAATCAAAAGGCTATTAACATGGCTGTGTTACCAACTGGGTTTGAAGTCTATAATACAAGATGCAGTCTAAACATTTTCTAAAGTGCCTCTAAATATGCTTATACAAATGAGTGATATAGTATCAGGATTACAGAGAAGTTCTTTGCATTTAATTACAGAACAGAATAGGCCTAGGATTTAAGTTGAAACTACTCATCTTTATATCCTTATCGCCTGTGTTTTAGAATGCAAGCATAAAGAAACAATTCCTGTTGTGTCGTATGTGATTTTCGGAGAATTCTGAACAGTGCTAGGAAGGACCAGGACAGCTTTTGCTTGTGCTTGTTGAGAGAAGGCTACTTTGAGAGCCAGGAGCATCTGATATTTAGAGCCCAACAGAACATTTCAAATTCTATAAAATAGTATTACGTGAAGTCTGGCGAGGTCTCGATTATAAAGAGATTGTGCAAATATTTTAAGTGATTATTAACCATTATGAAATTCAAAAATTCCATTAAAATCGTGCCTAATCTGAGTGGCAGTTTAGTAGGAGTTTAAAAAACAGGAATGCCGGCAAACACCAACAGACTGATATTCCTAATAGCAAGCCCCACCCTGGCACAGCCAACTTCAGCCCTGAGACCATCTATATCCTCAGCTTTGGAGATCTGACGCTCTCGGGTGTGTGTTTGGGCTCATGGACAGGAACATGGGCCCAGAGTAGAGGGTGGGTAGGATTCATGTGGAGAAAGAAACACCCCCACCTGTGCCTATCCCCAGGGGTCATCCAGGCTCACCCATAGGGCTAAGGAAGGCATGAACCGGGCCTGGGGCGACAGGACTCAGCACACAGTGCTCCCCCGCCCGGGCTGGGCACTCAGGAAGCAGCTTCAGAGCCCCTCCGCACACACACCGCCTCTCCTGGGCCTATCACTCCTGCACTCTGCCTCCTCCATGCTTGGTTTGACTGTCCCTGTCGTGGCCCTCGTCTCAGTGAGAGAAAGGTTGATGCTGCATTCTCATCTAGCAGAGAACGGTTTTAACTAACCCCTGTTTTCAAAGAAATACACGCTTTCTGCTTCTAGATCCTAGGGATGTTTGGGGGCACCTAAATCTAACAGATAGCTCTAGCTAAGCACTTGAACGACACAGACAGCTAGAAGAACAGATTCTGCCCAGGGTGCTTCGTGAAGGGTGCCCGGTGGAGGTTTGGGGAAGAACACAGCAGGCCTCTTCCTACTCCCTAAAATACAGACTAATGAGACAGAGAGATGCTGACAGAGAAAATGCCCCCAGAGCACGCATATGGGGAGCTGGGATAGAAGCTTTGTTTCTCTATCCCCAACTAGGACGTTTCTCGCTTCCTTAGGCCATACTGCACATTTCCTGAATTCTTAACTCTGCCTCAAGAAGGCAGATCTGAACAAATGGCAGATAACCAAGTCACATAAGAACACCAGGTCCAATGAGATGAGGAGTAGAATTCTGAGGAGGCGGTAAAAATTTTACTCACTGTGTGGTATGTGAGAGAAAATAAAAACATGACCGACAGACCATGACTATTACTAACTCTAAGAGAGAAAAGGAGTATTACACAAAATAAGTTTCCTGACTTCGCAGCAAACTAGTTCAATTGTTTTTGCATTTGCATAAAAGCTCCATGCATCATTACTGAAGTCTAATCCATGTCGCACCTAAGCCTTTCTAATGCTTCATACAACCAAATGAAGCAGAATTAATCAAACCTATTAGATTCATTCCTAATCCCTAAAGGACTGTCTTTAGCATTTTCCATGCTAACTAAACTATTACTGGTATTTTATGTTTCCTTACGACGTCAGATGTGGCTGCCTCCTAAATATAATGCCTATGTAACTTCCTAAGAGTTTCCCCCAGACTCAAAGAACAAGAAAAGCTGGGGGACGTCCGGGAGCCCCGCAAGGGGCCAGCTCAAATGCTGCAGCCCCTTCCCTGGCCCTGGCCAGGCGCCTCTCCCTTGGCCTCCCACCCAAGTGCATTCTGGGTAATGGCGCTGTGTGCGTCTTCTCCACCGTGGGCCTCTTCAGACCGAGTCTGGTCCTGCTCAATCTGTTTCCTCAGAGGAGGTGCTTAGCTAAAGCTGCACTGAACACGAGACGGGGAGGACACGGCCAGCTCAGTCCTGAGACCTGGACGTGGGCTGGGCTTGACTGACAAAGACTGCTGTGAGGGCGAGCTGGCCACAGTGACCTTGAGAAGGAAGGAAGTGGAGACCCAGTGCAGGGGCAGGGAGGAGAGGACAGGGGAGAGGGTGGCCGTGCCAGCCAGTGCTCACCCTTCCGTGACTTCTACATGGGGCAGGCGGGGTCAGGGTGCCCGTCAGCACCCCAAGAGGGAGGCCAGGAGTTCTGCGGAGAGCTGGCTGCCTCAAGAACGCTGACCCCTTCACTCCAGGCAGCTCCTCCACCTGACGCAGAACTCTGCGATCGTCACTTCCCCGCTTTCAAAGTTCCCCGTGGAATTAAGGCTGGGTCACAGCTGATGACACCAGATGCTACATAGAAAGTCAAGATACAAAAGAAAACGGTTTGTAAGAAAAAAAGAACGGTCTTGGGTATCAGACTCATTCAAGGGTGAAACTAATCAGCAGACCACTGAACTGCAAGAGCTGCCAGAGAAAATGCCAACTGCAGTGGGAAAGGACCCGTCAGACGGAGGACAAGAGCTCTGCGGGGGTCAGAGGGACGCGGCTGCCGCTGGCCCTCACACGGTGGTTTCTATGGTCTCGATCACTTCCAGGTCGGACTGCGACGGGGAGAGAAGCGTGCACTCATCAGGCTCCCAGCTGCTCTCGGGGCTGGAGTCCTCCTCTGAACTCAGTTCCGCTCCCTCCTCCGTCTCCTCGTCGCACGACTCCACATAGTGAGCCCCGATGGCGTTGATCCCAGAGTCCTCCGAGCTCGAGGGAGAAGAGCAGTGATCGATTTTGGGCGTACTGCTCTCCTGTGAAATTAAGGCATCGTGTGCAGAGACCTGCTCGGGGCCTGTGTGGTGGGACTGCGGTGCCAGCTGCTTCTGCACGTAACACATCTTCCCGTTGATGCACTTCACCTGGTAGTTGTCAATGAACAGGTCTGAGATCGTACAGTACCTGGGCGACTCCGGGGGAGAGGAGGCTGGAAGGCAGATGCAAACTTCAAAAAGTGTTCGGTGAGGGAGACGGAGATCTGAATGGTGTTTGTGGGTTCCCGGGGCTTCACGGGGATCTCCGTGCTTGGAAGCTGTTCCACGGGGGTCATAGGCTGATACACGTATTTGCCTGCAGAGAGCACAAACACAGGCATTGAAATCTGAGAGTATTCCAGAAAGGTCAGTCATGCGTTCACGATGGCTGTTTCTGAGAACACAGAATGTCTTTTTTTTTTAATTTCAGTAATATCTCCTAAGTGGTTAGTAGAATTGTTCAGCACAGTTATAATCAATTAAAAACTGAGCACAATAAATAGCATTGTCGTACTTCTATGAGAAAGTCAACACACTGTCCACATTTTAATTTATAGGAGTTCTTATAATGCCTCTAAAATAAGGTGGATAGCTTTGTTTTACAGATGACTTTAAATGAGTTTCTAGTCAACTGAAATGAAGAATATTCATAATACGGTATGATAAAAACACAAGTTATAAACTTGCTTAATATACCATGAAATTATAATTCTATTTTTATCTTGAATAATTACGTGACAATCACAATGACAAACTCGAGGACTAGGTACTGATTTATATTATCAGGATGACCGAAGAATTCTACTTCCGAAAGTGTTTTTATTTGGGAGGGGCGGGGGTCTCCTGAGCAATGCCCAGAAGGGCCCACTGCCAGTTCTCAGCCCTCCAGGCCACTGGTTTAATGCACGGGCCTGAATGTGATGCCACTCACACTGTGCAATGCTGAGAATCCTGGGTCACCCCTGCATGCAGGGGGCCCCGACAGTGAAACCTATCTACTTGTGAATTGAAAACGATTCCCAAACAGATCTCTGGAAATAAGAAGCAAGCCTGCAAAGGCGCAAAGCCACACGGGAGCCACCTTGGAGTTTTGCTCATGGATCGAGCACACACCTCGCCACACAGCGACCTCTATACCTTTTCAAGTCGGGGACCCTTTATAACTTCTCTACTGCTGCTACCTTGAACCAGACACGCGTGTATTGTCGGGCAGGCCCTGTCCAACGCACTGAGGATGCATTGCTGTCCTCAGCCCACCGGGGGCTGGCAGTACTTCCTCCCCAGGTGCGGCAGTCAAAACTGTCTCCAGGAATAATCACACTCCCTTGGAAGGGGAAGGGGTACAAAACCACCCTGGCTAGGGAACCCCCATTTCTGGCATCTTCATGATCTGTTTGCAGACAAATCATCCATTATTCATGGGACATGATGCCATTTATTCCTTGATCAGACTGAAAAGTTCACTATCTGTAAAGGAAATCAATGACTATTTGTCAGGTTAAGGTGAAATCAAGTAAGACCTAACAACTTGGTACGGCAAAACCTCTACCTCCAGCATCTGGAGTATCACCAGCTGAAGGGGCAAAGAAGGCAGACAGGCAGGCCTCCCAGAATTAGACAGACACGGCGATCCGGGAACAGAGAGGGACTGGGAAGATTAGGGAAGACCACTCTGTTGCGTCCACCCATGGGAACCAAAACCCCAGAACTGATCTTCTGGTTTTTTTTTTCTTTTTGGGTCACACCCGGCGACACTCAGGGGTTACTCCTGGCTCTTTGCTCTCAGGAATTACTCCTGGTGGTGCTCAGGGGACCATATGGGATGCTGGGGATCGAACCCGGTCGGCCGCGTGCAAGGCAAACGCCCTACCTGCTGGGCTATCACTCCGGCCCCTGATCTTCTCTGTTTGGGGCTGGTAGAATGCAGGTCACTGAACGCAGGGCCCTGGGTGGCAGGACTGGGCTGCCAGGCACTAAGTTCGCTCCAGAGGGACCCGCCTCCTTTTCTTTACACTCCTGTCAAGCACAGGGGGTCTTGGCAGCTGATCCGCAGACCCCAGGGATGAAGGCAGTGCTCAGTCGGCGAAGACAGAGGGACCCCCCAGGCGCCTAACTCTGGCTCATCCCAGCGTAGGGCACCGCCTCTCCTGCTCTCGCTCACCCCAACTCCTCCCCTCTGCCTCTGGGCTGCTTCACGGTTCCAGTGTTTTTACTGTTTTTCCTCTTAATTTCTCTAGTCCTTCTCTTCCAAAGCTCTGTTTTCCTTCTTGAAGTGCAACAGAAGAGAAGTGCTGCTAGGTGAGGAAGACATGAACCACCTTCACTTCCCGCCCTCTCCCAGTTACACTTCAGTGCTTCCAGAGGTGCAACTAGAGACGGTGCCTAGTGACCTGGGGCGACAGATGCAAAAGGCAGCAGAGAAATGACGACCAGAGGAGAAACAGAGCTTCATCAACAGCTTCCAATGACGAATATTCCATAATGACCATTGGATGGAATAAGCTGTATAAATTAAATGTCTAGGTATTTACTATTATGAGTCTGATTTGATTACAAACCTATAAATAACAGAACAAAGCAAACGGTGTGACCTGAATTCTGTACAGATTAGTGCTCTGTTCCAAAGCCCAAATGTCTTTGACTCTGTAGCACACGATGCCGTCACAATCCATATCCACAAAGACGCCCTGAAGCACTGTAAGACCCTGCATTATCAGACAGGTGCACTGGGTCCACTCTCCCGTGCTAACCAAGAGAACAGGAGCGAGCACAAACTGGCAACAGCAAGAGTTGCAATAAAAAGGGCTACTAGTGACTTAGGAAATCCACTAACCGCTATATCCTCTTTTCTCAACAATCTACTTAACGAAGGTCCTACTACATTATTTAAAGAAATAAATGGATGAGAACCTCCAAACCTTAAACCTCTAATAAGAAGAGACACTCAAAGAAAGAAGATCGTCAAAGCAGGAGAGTAAAAGCCAGACCTAAGGACCGTATGATTCAGCAACTCCACCCCTGGATATGAGACATATACCCACAAAGCACTGAGGGCAGAGTCTTGAAGAGATCTTTGTATGCCAGTTCGTAAAGGGCATTCCTCACATTAGACAAATGGGAGCTGCAAGCCAAGTGTCCATCAACACTTGCTACTGCAATGGATGGACGTGGTGTGGTATCTACAGGCAATGGGATATTATTCAGCCTTTGAGAGTAAGAAAATCGACACTGTAGCATGGCTAACTGCTGCAGATAAATGAGGTTACAACAAGATGAATACAGGCAAGACCCTCAATTGCATAATTAAAAAGTGATGATGGCAAGCTTTATATGTATCTTACAATTTTTAATTTGAGAATATTAAAGAGTATGAATCACCATATTAAAAAGACTGTAGGGGAAGTCCAAATAATCCAGATATAAAAAGAATTCTTATGACTCAATAACAAAAAAAACCACAATTATTTAAAAGGTTCTGCTATATACGAAGGCAAGAGTGAAGCTCCCAGGCAGTGATAGAAATATTCTATAACTTGACTTCATCACTTCAATCATCTGGGTGACCATCCCGTATTGTTTTACAGAAATATCTGTCACTGTGGGAAGCTGGGATATGAACATACGGCAGGGTGGGAGGCGGCGGGGGAGAATCTTATTTTACTTAATACCGTGAAGGGCCAAGAGATAGTACAGTGGTTAGTACAGTGGTTTGGGCACAAGCCTGGTGTGTGCCCAACCCAGGTCTGTTTCCCAGCCTCACATGGTCCCCAAACACCGACCCCTGAGCCCTTGCACTGAACTCATGGCTCAGTTGAAGAATCACTGGTGCCCCGCCCGGGGGTGACCAACTAAAAGCGAATCTAGACTAAATGATTTAAAGGTTTAAATCATGAGGGGTGGAGCCAAAGCAGTGGCAGTGCCCCCTTTCCAGGTGCCCCTTTGGAGGCATGTGCCATGTTTCTCCCCATTGTAGACGGAGAGCACCAACCCTGGAGGCATGTGCCATGTGTTTCTCCCCCATTGTAGACGGAGAGCACCAACCCTGGAGGCATGTGCCATGTGTTTCTCCCCCACTGTAGAGCACCAACCCTGGAGGCATGTGCCATGCGTTTCTCCCCCATTGTAGACGGAGAGCACCAACCCTGGAGGCATGTGCCATGTGTTTCTCCCCCCCACTGTGAGAGCACCAACCCTGGAGGCATGTGCCATGTGTTTCTCCCCCATTGTAGACGGAGAGCACCAACCCTGGAGGCATGTGCCATGTTTTTCTCCCATTGTAGACGGAGAGCACCAACTCTGACAATGTTTCGTGTGCTGTCAGGATTCCTCCACTGGGCAGTCCGTATTTTTCTGTTTGAAATTAACTATCTTATGAAGCGATAGTTTAAGACTATGCAAATATGCGGTTTCTCATCATGCTTTCACCTACTAATCTTAGCACCAACAGGTAGACGTAGTCTGCAACACTCATTATGGTGGTGTTTGCCAACAGTGACTTTCGGTTTCTACCATTCTTTCTATACTTATTCATACAGAACTCTATGTAAATAGGAGCTCTCCTTTTCCCTCATTTATTTATCTATTTATTTATTCATTCATTTATTTATTTAGGCTTTTGGCAATGCTCAGGGGTTACTCCTGGCTCTGCACTCAGGAATTACTCCTGGCGGTGCTCGGGGGACCATATGGGATGCCAGGGGATCGAATCCGGGGCTGGCATAGGCCGGCCGCGTGCAAGGCAAACGCCCTACCCGCTGGACTATCACTCCTGCCCCTTCCCTCATTTATTTAACGCTTATGTAAGCATGGGTTGTTAGATATCTTATTCTATGGATTATATTTGGTTATTATTTATTTTGTTGGCATGAATTGTTCCAGATTTAGCTCTTGGGAACTTCTTCAAGTGACCCAGATCCTTTCAATATAACATCACCTATTGTTTTGAAGGGGAGCAGGGGGCCCTACCAAGAGGTTTTCGGGTTTTCAGGAGGTCCAGGGGCCCCATTTGCAGGACTCCTCTAAGAACCTCTGCATCTGCCCTGGATTGCCTCCTGCAGGTCACTACGTAGATAGGGGGTAGTCTAAATGTGGCAGTTTATCTGACCATGTATTCTATACTGGCTGGTATAAATATTCTCTCATGCTACCACAATCATCATGGGACTAGCTAGATCTTACCAGCATATTTTCCTGGCCACGTTGGATTTCTAAGTAATTAGACCAGAGAGAAATGCTGTTTGCCTCCAAGCAAGCAAGCATGGCTCCCTGATAACGCAAAGGCAACTAAAATACAAAGCTACCATGAAGTAATAAACGAGACTTGTGAAGGCTTGGAGAAATATTTAACTGGCATTAGTATTAGTCTTTGGTACAGAGACATGCCATCTCAGAAACCCCCTTCTCTACCCTATACAGGCATTTTCAGGCAGATCTTGGCTCAAAATATTAGCATATAATAGGGTCTAGGTGAGGTGCTGGGAGAAATTACCTAAGGGCATTTGACCCTTCCTGCTTCCCATAATAGTGGGAGGTCTGAGTTGCAAGGGTATAAAACCAGTCTGTCTCTCTGTCTCTCTCTCTCTCTGTCTCTCTCTGTCTCTGTCTCTCTCTCGGCTCTCTCTTTGTGAGCTTGCACCCTTCTTGGGAGTCTTGTCTTTTTCTCCTTTTTTACAGGGCCTTAACACGTGGTGGCCGCCATCTTGGCCTACATGTGGCTGGGGTTCTAGCTGGGTATCCTAAGCACAGGGTTTCTCCTATTGCTGACTTGTATGCCTGAACCTGTGATAAGTAAAGCCTTTTAAAACTGCATCGGATTCCTGAGTCTTCATCCATTCTCCGCCGGCTTCAGAGGTAGAAGGGAACTCGCTTCCCAGCACTGTCGGGGACCCGGCGGCATTCCCGATACCCCATCAGTGATTCTCAACCAAACGGGTTGTCAGTTCAGCACAAGGACCCAAGAATATGATGCTGCTCAGTATGGGGGGTATCTTGGCCTCCCCAGAGGTGCTGTGGGCCCTGGAACTACCCCAGTGGTACCCAAGGGCCTTCAGGACTATGCCCAGTGATGCTCAGTAGAATGTGTAGTGTGGGGAGTCAAGGCCGGGCGAGGCAAAAGCTAGTCATGCACTAACTGCTATACTGCCTCCTGGCCACCTCCTCTTTTTGTTGTTCTTGAAGATTTCCTTCTTTTCTGCTAATATAAAATGTTGGTTTGGCTTGTGCTCTACTTCCTTATTCCAGATCAGGAATCTACCTATCAACCTTAAAATCTGATACATACGTTAGTCTGACCTCAAAAGAATTACTTTGATGGGTAGACCTCGATAAGTAAGACAGCAGATAAGGTGCTCGTCTCCCCATGTGGCTCACCCCAAATGCCAGGAGTGATCCCTGAGTGCAGAGCCAGAGCAAGCCCTGAGCACAGCTGAATGTGGCCCAAACACTGGGGGTGGGGGGGGGGGATATTCCTGTGAGGTCAAACCTGAGCTTGTTAATGACTCAATCTCTCATGGAACTCAGCAATTAAAACGTGTAGACTCAACCTCTTTGCAATACCTAACACCCATTTTTTAAGTAATTAAAAAATCAAGCCTCAAAAATTTATCTGGAATCTTCAGAGGAGCTGAACTAATTTGTTCAATAATGAAAATTGTTGTATTAGCACTAAGAATACCAATAAAAGAACAATTGGGATCAGTGAAGTGAAAATTAAATTTCATGTATTTTTTTTTTTCAGGAAAACAGGTTCAATACTTTCAACACTTTCTCAACTAAAATACAACTGAAACCAGTAAATATCTTATATTACACTTCTTTTATAAGTATGGCTCATAATTTGTCTGCTTATTCCCACTTACTTTTAGATGCAAATTTTTTTTTTTTATTTTACCTTTACATAAACACCGTGGTTTACAAAGCTTTCATGATGATTTGTTAAAGATATCCGATATTCCAACAACAATCCCACATCACCGCGCCTTCCGACCACCACCATTTCCAATTTTCCCAACCACCCTTAAGCCTGCCCCCCACAGTAGGATCTCAATAATTTATTTTGTTGCTTGTTATAAATAATTTGCTAAAAGAATGAACAAAAATGCTTCCTTAGAAAAAAAGTTAGTGACGACTGTTGTATCTCACTGAGAAGCCACTGAGCCCTTGTGTAAGAGATGATTACTAAGCTGTTGTTACAGGTTAAGCTGTTGTTACAGGCTCCAGACTTACTTTTTCACAAGGCCCAGGAGACAGTAAAAGAAAAAAAAAATGACTTATCTTCTCATCCTGGTCCTTTGATTCAAAACAAGCAGAAGAGTTTATCACTTATTCAAAGTAATGGGAAAAGATAGGAGTGAAGTCTAAAGCTTGTCACGTGTGGCATCTTGCATTCTTTCTTCACAAGGGCATTCATTCAATCACTAGTGAAACTGTTCATATCTGCTAACACCGTCACTTCTGTCACTTCCTCCAGTCACTGTTCCAGCTTGCAGCACACGCACAGCCAGCTGCTCTACTTCCTGATCTATTTCCCTGAAAATTTATTGGGGTTTCTGTTTATTCGTCCTTGCTTTAGCTTTGCTTTGCTTGTACACACACAGAGGGAGGGAAAAGCCCGACAAATGTAGAAGCATTGTTGCTACACTACTCTTTAGCTCGGACCCTAAATTCCCATCCTAAATCCTCTGATTGCTTACAATATCCTTTGGGGAAAATGAGCTCTTTGCTTTCACTGATGATTTTATGACTGTTAAATCTGTGTTCCCTTGACACATCAAATACACCGCTCTTGGGGAAAACAGAGTAACTTTGAAATTAGCCTAAGCAAAAAATATAATTAGAAAGGTCAATCTAGTGAAAAAAAAAAAAAGAGCAGCCCAGGGAAACTGCATCCACAGTTCAGTTTTTTAGTTTTATACAGTGAACCACAATTTTATGTTATCCTCCAAGGGCATTCATTATGCTGGAAGGAATGTTAAATATTCTTATTCAGCTATATCTGTAATATGCATTACTTACCAAATTAAGTAGCATATCACAAACTAAAGCAAAAAACCATAACATTTACTATAACCATTTTTGTAGCCATACTCTCCATGCTGCCCACCAAAAATCAATATACCAATATAGTTTTACTCTGATCTGTAAGAACATTACAATTCAAATATTGTTTAATATGTTCAAGTTCCCATCAGAAATTAACATAAGATTCTAGTTCCTTCATCTTCAGATTCAAGAGTGACTTTTTTGGTGTGCAGTGGTAAATATAAAGCAAAGCCCTAATGAGCTATACCAGAAGTGTATTTATTCACTTAACAAATATTTATTGAATAGCTATCGTGTTTATACTACTAAGTCAGATTCTACTGAGAAATACAAACAAGTACAATATGCAGTTGTGCTCCCAGGAGTGTCCAGACAAACTGGGAGGTTGGGAGGAGGTTTGTTTTTTTTCTTTTGCTTTTTTGGGTCACACCCAGCGACGCTCAGGGGTTACTCCTGGCTCTGCACTCAGGAATTACTCCTGGTGGTGCTCGGGGACCATGTGGGATGCCGGGGATCAAACCCAGGCCGGCAGAGGCGGGCTGTGCAAAGCAAGTGCCCTACCCACTGGACTATCGCTCCGGCCCCCATAAGATTTTTTTTTTTAATTAGTGAAAATAGACTGAGAGTTCAGTAAAATGCCAGGAATATGCACCAGGGTATGTAGCAAGCAACAGAAGAGGATTCCAGGTTTCAGTGAGGAAGTGCCTGCAGAAGAGCAAGCAGAACTGCCCCCAGACAGGCTACAAAAAGGACTATGTTACGCTCCCGTTTGGGGTTTAAAGAGCTAACCGAAGGAGAGCAACATTTTGAACAAAGGCCAGGTACAGTTTAGAATGAAATGCCAGGGGCCAGAACGATGGAACAGCAGATAGGGCATTTGCCTTCGCACGGCCAACCTGGGTTTGATCCCCCTAACCCACCAGGAGTGAGTAGTCAGGTGAGGTCCACAGACCAAAAATAAGGCAAGGCCACTTTACGGTCCTGCTGGGTGACAAAGCACTGAAGACTAAGAAGGCCGAGTTAAGATGAAGGAAGGAGTTCCGGGAATAGTCTGGTAATGACCAACAAAGAGACAAGAAAGAAGGGTGGGGTTAAGAGGAGGCAACTGGAGTTTTGTTTGTTTTGATACAGCGTCACACCCAACCACAACCAGGGGCTGTTCCTTGCTCTGTGCTCAGGAGTGACCCCTGGCAGTACTTGGGGCACCAGATGTGGTGCTGGAGATTCCAGCCGGGGTCGGCCACATGCATGACCAGTGCTTTACCCCATGCTCTCTCCCAGCCCTGCTGTGGAGTTTTCAGCAGGCAGCTGACCTGAGGCCGTGCAGCCCGGCGGAGAAGGCCACAGGATGTCTCCTGGAGATGCAGACCCTAGGGGTAAGGACACGGACTTTTTTTGAAAGTTACATGTTTTTAATACTTCAGGTGCTCCAAGATCTCTTTTTAAGATGAGGTTGATTGCTTAGCAACCCTTTCTTGTGAAGTTTTGCACTTTTCATCCCTAATTAAATGGAAAAATGTGACAGGGATTGTACTGTTTCTCTCAGCTTTAGCTTGTCAGGAACCGTTGTCCACTGGATTAATGGCTGCTAATGAGTTACCAGGATGGGCAGGACAGCAGTGTGTGAGCCGAGCGGCGGGAAGCAGCACCACAATCACGTTCCTCAGGCAAAGAGATACACATGACAACCCTTGAATGCATGTATTGTAATCCACAATGTGGAAGGGAAGGAAGAGAGAGAGAGAGAGAGAAAGAACATGCCATAGAGCAGGCTGGGGGAAGGGGGAGGTTTGGGGACATTGGTGGTGGGAAATGGGCACTGGTGGAGGGATGGGTACTGGAACACTGTATGACCAAACCCAAACATGAACATCTTTGTAATTGTATTCTCTCACGGTGGTATAATAAAATATTTTTAAAAATAAATAAAGATGGACCATGTTCAACAGGCAAAAAAATAAAAACCAATCATCACATTCCTACTTTTTCAACTTCTCAAAGGGAAGTTTCTTTGTTCTCAGAATGAAATTTTCGAACCGTAGTTGAAATCTGCTTGCCGTCCAGTCTGCTAACTCTGTGTGTGTTGCAGTGATTTCTGCAAAGGCAGGCAGAAGACTGAGATGGTTTCATACAACGTAAGGTCAAGGGTCTGTTACAAAGTAATCAAAGCTAATGACACTGTCATTATTATCCCCTCTGTCATTGCCATCATCTTGAGATGAGTGAGGTCGTACTTCTACATTTTCTCTTCTGTAATGATCCATACTCAACCATTTCCCATTCATTTCTCTTTGAGCAATTGCCCCTTAGCGCATTTCTAGACTGCAGGCTGTGGGTGTAGGCCCTTCACACACACTGGTCGGGTCTGAGCTCTGTCAGCAGCTATCTTTTATTTCTACACAAGTTTGCATGCTTCATCTCACCCTGAGTGCCCCTTTCTTCTTCCTTCCTCCTTCCTCCTACCCTCCCTCCTTCCTTCTTTTTCCTTTCGGGGCCACATGTGCTGCAGGGAATGGAATGTTTCCTGCTTTAGATCAGCTGTATCGTACCATGAGAGAAACAGAAACAGAATCAAGGGGAATACAAAATGGACCACTCTGCTTCCTCACAACTGACCACTCTGCTTTTCTATTGGAAGATAAATCCCTGAATCTATGTTTGTTTGGAGGTCACACCTGGTGGCGCTTAGGGCTTACAGTACTGTGATCAGGGATCACCCCTGGTGGGGCTTGGGGGATTCCAGGACTTGAACCCGGATAAACAGCATGCAAGACAAGCACTGTGCCCCTGTACACTCTCTCTGTCCAGCCTCCAAACCCCTGGACCTGGCCTCTCACCCTCAGCCACCCTCAGCACTTCCTGTTCTCTTCTGCTCATCTCGGGCCAGCTGCTCAGGTCTCCACATCTGTGCCAATTTAACCTCTCCTAAAGTGATGCATTCCACAAAGCATCACCTTCTCAGGATGTCTCCTCTCTCCTCACCCTGCCCCATCATCACAAATACGTCTGGAATTCCTAATTACTGGGTTTGCTTTTAGTCTCTTTTTTTCCCCACTATGCGTGTTAAAAGCATTTTTTTAGAACATAACACAGGTTCAGGGATAACAGTTATATGCCAGTTGCTGATGGGGATATGCTCTAAGAAGCGTGTTGTCAGATGATTTTAGTGTGTGACCGCTCAGTTTTCTTACACTAACCTATACGGTACAGCCCATCATACATCTAGGGTATGTGGTGTAGTAGCCTCTGGGGACCATTGTTGTATATGTGGACACTCTGATTGTTGCTCATTCATCAGGTAGTTAATACACAGAAGTAGACAGAAGCTGAATTATGGTCATGCATCACTTAAGCATGACCATAATTCTATATGGTCTTATATGACCATATAGCATTGCTGCCCAATGTCCGAATCTGTTACATTCTGGCTGCTTGTCATTTTATGTTTGTAGCTAAATACCCTTTTGTGTGAGCCTCCATTAATCCCATGCTCCTAGCTCATCAGCAGGTGGCACGTAGTTGAGATGCAGTAGCTGCTAGTTCCGAATGGAACAAAAGCAAATGTGAAAGCAGCCGTGTGATGGTCTGGTGAGGTGGAGAGGGTAGGTGACCACGTAGAGGGGTGAATGCTGGCCAGAGGTGTGGAGAGGGTAGGTGACCACGAGGGGGTGAATGCTGGTCAGAGGGGTGGAGAGGGTAGGTGACCAAGGGTGAATGCTGGCCAGAGGGTGGAGAGGGTAGGTGACCACGTAGAGGGGTGAATGCTGGCCAGAGGGGTGGAGGGGGTGACCACGGGAAGCGGCCGGGGGGTAGGTGACCACGTGAGGGGTGAATGCTGGCCAGGGGGTGGAGAGGGTAGGTGACCACGTAGAGGGTGAATGCTGGCCAGGGGGTGGAGTAGGTGACCACGAGGGTGAGCAGGCGGTAGTGACCGAGGAACGGCCGGGAGAGGGTGGTGACCACATAGAGGGGAATGCTGGCCGAGGGGTGGAGAGGGTAGGTGACCACATAAAGGGGTGAATGCTGGCCAGGGGGTGGAGAGGGTAGGTGACCACATAAAGGGGTGAATGCTGGCCAGGGGTGGAGAGGGTAGGTGACCACATAGAGGAGTGAATGCTGGCCAGGGGGTGGAGAGGGTAGGTGACCACGTAGAGGGGTGAATGCTGGCCAGAGGCGTGGAGAGGGTAGGTGACCACGCACAGTGGTGAATGCTGGCCAGAGGGGATTTGCAGACTGAGCTGAATCAGGAAGTTGGTACATTCAGGGCATTGCAGACACGATTAGGGGTCACAAGCCCAGCAAGGCCATCAAATGGCAACCCTGGAAAGCCTCTACAGTAGCTCGGAGACCCATAGGTAGCTCTTTATGTCATATTTGTCTAAGTCATACTGCTAGTAGAATGTTAAAATACGGGGCCAGAGCAATAGAACAGGTAGGGCATTTGCCTTGCACGTGGCCAACCTGGGTTTGATTCCCAGTATCCCATATAGTCCCCGAGCAATGCCAGGAGTTAATTTCTGAGTGCAGAGCCAGGAGTAACCTCTGAGCGTTGCCAGGAGTGACCCCACAAAAAGCCAAAAAAAAAAAGAATGTTAAGGGGCCAGAGAGATAGTCCAGTGGGTAGGGTATTTACTTTGCATGCAGCGGACCCAGGTTCGATCTCCAGCATCCCATAAGGTCCCCAGAGCACCACCAGAGTAATTCCTGAGCAAAGAGCCAGGTGTAACCCTGAGCATCGCTGGGTATGACCCAAAAAGCCAAATAAAAAAGAATGTTAAGATATGTTAAAATATGTCACACATTGAGTAATGCTGGAGAGGTAGTGATTCAGCCACTTTTATACCAGGGACTCTGGGATCACAGAAATATGAATAATTTGGTAAAGGTCAAAGAGCGAGTAAGTAGCAAAGTTGAGATTCTGGGTGTCTTTGCTCAGTCTGTGTCCTTGCCCGGAGTCTCCACCTTTCCAGGAGACATCCTGTGGCCTTCTCTGCCAAGCTGCATGGCCTCAGGTCAGCTGCCTGCTGAAAACTCCACAGCAGGGCTGGGAGAGAGCATGGGGTAAGGCACTGGTCATGCATGTGGCCGACCCGGCTGGAATCTCCAGCACCACACGTCTGGTGCCCCAAGAACTGCCAGGGGTCACTCCTGAGCACAGAGCAAGGAACAGCCCCTGGTTGTGGTTGGGTGTGACGCTGCATCAAAACAAACAAAACTCCAGTTGCCTCCTCTTAACCCCCACCCTTCTTTCTTGTCTATTAGTTGGTCATTACGGGAACTCCTTCCTTTCATCTTAACTTGGCCTTCTTAGTCTTCAGTGCTTTGTCACCCACCCAGAAACAGAATGTGCTCTTCTTGGGTGTCAACCCCCCCTTTGTAATAATGACCTCACATTTCCTTGGACCAGTCAATATCAAGATGGTTGCAACCAGGGAAATCCAAAGACTTAAGGCTTCATGCATTTAGCATTGAAGGCTGAACAACACTACTCTTAACCATCCATTAACTGCTCCTGAAAGAAGGCTCAAACCCAAAAGGCTCAGGGTTTGAGTCACGGCACCAAACCCTGATGCAGAGGTCTGTTCTCGGACCACCTCTTCATTGCAATAGTTGGGTTGTAAAATGCAGGAAGTGGCCTGAGAGCTGATACCAACAGCTAACAACCTGGGAAAGGGAATCCAAATCACGATCCTTATTAATCATTTACTGCATCTCCACACCATGTCGTTACTTCTTAGTATCTGTCCTGATGGAACCAAGTCCCCTGAAAGTATGTTTCCTCCATAGCAGCATTCTCTTGGCCGGGGTGGGGCAGCATATGAGCAAGGTGCCCTCCACACCTGCTGGCTCTGTGAGGGGCATGGGGGCCCATGAGGGCTTTACCCTGATGGATCCAGGGTACATTGTTTCCTGGCAGTCTCAGCCCCAGCCTGGCCCGGTGGTACCCTCCTGGGACCCTCCTCACATGCAAATCAGCATTCTGAAGCCCTTCTACCTATGCTGTGCCCCAGCGCCCACCCAAATCTCTGCCCCATACTATACCCACACCTTTAGTGCCAACTGTGCATGCCGCACAGCCTGCCAAGCCACTGCAAACAGCATCACCTGGGTCAAGCAGCAAACGTCTTAGGGAAGGAACCAGACTTTTTCCAACGAAGTCTCAGTCTTGAGAAGGGGCTTCACTCTGTGCTCCTACTGATTCTGTCCGCCACCACTCTTGAGCCCAGGAAAACATCAAGCTTCCAGGTACCCTACACTCGCTGGCTTCTTAGAGGTTAATGATTCTTTGCATGAAACTTTCTCCTCTCTGCAGTTTCCATCTCCTAATTAAAAGCAAACCATTTCAGTGACCAAAGTCCAAGTGTGGGATTTCCTGCTGGCAGTCCCTGTCTGACTTAGGCACTGAGCAAATGACATATAGGAAGAAAGCAAGTGACTTAGATCACTGGAACCCAAACTGAAGCCACACCTTGTTCGCTGGTGCTTCACAGGTGCAAGTCGGCAGCAGACCTCTCTGCCTGTTGATGTCACTGGCAAGGTTGGAGCCTGAGCGAGCAGAGCCTCCACGAGGGGAACAGCTCCGCCTCCATAGGTGGAACAGGGATATTTAAATTGGGGAAAGTAGGGTGTGAACTCTGTCAGCCAAGCAGGTAGGTGTGAGAAGGGGTTGAAGGGGTGTGTGCTTAAGCCTACTCAGGTAGGGTGTGAAAGGGGATTAAAACAGTGTTGCTTACATATTCAAAAGAGCAAGAACAACAAGTGCTGGCGTGGATGTGGGGAAAAGGGGACACTCATCCATTGTTGGTGGGAATGCCGGCTGGTACAGCCTTTCTGGAAAACAATATGGACTTTCCTCAAAAGACTAGAAATTGAACTCCCATTTGACCCAGCCATACCACTCCTGGGAATCTACTCTGGGAAACCAAAAATATGCAGCGGAAACACCATCCCTACTTTTATGTTCATAGCAGCATTATTCACAATAGCCAGAATCTGGAAGCAACCAGAGTGCCCGAAAATCGATGACTGGATAAAGAAGCTTTGGTACATCTACACAATGGAATACTATGCAGCTGTTAGGAAAAATGAAGTTATAAAATTTGCCTATAAATGGATGGACATGGAGAAGATTATGTTGAGCGAAATTAGCCAGAAGGAGAGAGACAGATACAGAATGACTGCATTTATTTGCATGGCATAAATATATAGGTACATATTATGATACCAATATCCAAGGTCAAGTGAAACATATATCAGGAGGTCTTGTCAAAGGTGGAAATTATCACAAACGTGTGGGAGTCAGAGGTTAGGTAAGACAGAAAATGGAACAGGGTGCTAATAATTGTCGAGGGTACTAATGCCAACCTAGAACTGAGCATTAAATAGAGGCAAAAGGATACACATGACAACCCTTTTAATGTATGTTCTGTAGTCCATAGTCTGGAAGGGAAGGAAAAGAGAAAGAGAGAAAGGGAAAGAAATAAAGAACCTGCCATGGAGGTGGGCTGGGGAAGGGGGAGGGAACCGGGGACGTTGGTGGTGGGAGATGGGCACTGGTGGAGGGACGGGTGCTGGAACACTGTATGACCAAAACCCAAACATGAACTTTTTTAATCGTATATCTTTTTATTTGTATATCTCACGGTGGTATAATAAAATACTTAAAAAAAAAAAACCAGTGTTGCTTAATGTGCCGCTACCCTGCCCACCATTTTCCAAGCAGGGTGTATTCATTTGGGGTCTCACTGTCACATTTACTGCAGGAAGCAGGAGCTGGGAAGGAGCTCAGGATGGAGTTCATACTTTGCCACTTTACAGTGTGTGAGGCCCTTCCTGGGTTTAACCTCTCCCCACCCCGAAAAAAAAGAAGCACATTTTATTTTCTAGTATTAAAGTATTGCTTTAGACATAAAGATGCGGTATTTTTTAACAGATGACAGTGTCATGCAGATGTATGTTTATATGCACTGAGGAACCCCAAAATTTATTTGTATGACTTCTTTTGCAATATTTACCTTGTGGCGATATCTAGAACTAACCCCATCATCCCCATGATGCCTGTATTAAATGTGTGTGCACTCTGGGGGGCACAACAGGTGTTTCTTTGGCTACTCCCGGCTCTGCGCTTGGGGGTCACTCCCAGCGGGGCACAGGGAACATTTGGTGGCAGGAACAGAGTGTGGGCTTCCTTGAAGGCAAAGCACATGCTCCAACCTGTTGTTTCTCTGGGCCCTAAACGCTACAGATTAAATACTACTATTTAGGTATCAAAACAGCTGAGCTTCTAAACAAGCTTAATATTAACAGACCCAGTTTTTAGAAAAGTGCATTCTAAAAAACCTTAATTTTTTAAAAAGGGAGAATTGTCTTTGTTCTTTGAACATTTCTGTATCAATAATTAATGTAAAAAATAACTAAAAAAGATCAAGAAAATGTCTGGAATACCCTTGGGTATTATCCTCCAGAGGAGTAATATATATAACTCCTGAGCTAAAAGAGCTTTCTCTGAATACCCAAGCAGGGGGAAACCTGAGCCAGCCCTTCATAACAGACCAACATATGCGAATCTCAATTTCAGATGGAAAAATGGGGCGGGTGGGAGTGACACTGGGTGGCTTTATGAATGAAGCACAGCATCGTGGTAGCAGAGCACAGAGAACGGCTCTCTCCCGGAGCCTGGGACCCAGCTGCCCGGGAGCAAACAATGGAAAAGGATGAGGAGGAAGTGTCTCGGCACCTCTGGCACGTGTGACTTCAAGGGCAGAATCCAGAGGAAGAAATCCAGTTTCTACGTGAAGTTCTCGACAGAACTGGGGCGGCATGTAAAATAAACTCCGGACATTCTGCCTTCTTCTGGGCACTGTGGGAGCTCTCAGACATCTGCCCGCGTTACGTAAGTGCTAAGTGATGGCTGGGGAGGGTGGACGCATGATTTTCGCAGACTGACACGCCCGTGAAATTTGGTCAGAGAATACAGATTTTCCAGGCCCAATAGAATTTCTCTGGGTTGGATGGGCTTTTAAATTACCCGCAAGTGAAGGAAGACAGCAGGAGAGCGCATGCCGCTTGGAGGGAGAGCCCGGGGCTCTGGGGCAGACAGGAAAGAAGCCACGTCCAGGCCCGCGGGGCAGCAAGGATGGAGTTGTGCAGGTGCCGGCCCGTGAGTCTGGGCCACTGGGAGCGGAATCAAACCACCGAGGAGGTATCTAACCGCGCAGATGGGGAGCTCCAGGAGCACCTCGGCTGCTCAGAGACGCGTTTCAACTGCGAATTTTTTTAAAGCGCTGCTTAATAAAAAAGCCAAACAGAAATTCTGCACATCCTTTGCAGACCAAGGAGCCTAAAATGTCAGGTGAGATCCTCCTGATGATTTCAAACAAGGATAAATGCAGCTTTTATTGTTTCTGTGTGGAATACAAGAAAGCCTCGGAGTCTAGCCTCCCAAGAATATCTCCAAAGTCTCTCTTCTGAGTTCACTGATAAATGTTAATAATTCAAAAAAATCTAAACACTCCCCACAAAGCCTCAAAAAGACCAAAATAATGTAACGAAGGCAGCAAGCATTTTCCCTTACAGTACAGTTTTATGAACTCACAGAGGAAAAATAAATATGTATTCATATATTGTACTGCCTGAGGAAACTAATTTCAAAACTACTCATTTCAGTGCTTGGCGGGTATGGCTAGTTTTATGTGTCAACGCAGAGGGTGCTTTGGGGTGAGACTAACATTTAAATCAGTGAACTCTGAGTAAAGCAAATTGTCTCCCACAATGTAGGTGGGCCTCATCCAATTAGTTCAAAGGCTGAACAGAATGCAAACAAGAAAGCAGTCGAGCAAGAGGGAATTCTAAGACTGTCTTTGGACTTGCTCTGCGCAGTGGCCCCACCACTGAGAAGCAGCTCTAAGAAGCCCGGGTCTTCGTGAAGGAAAAGCAGCACATCTGCTATGCTTTATTTATTTTTAATTTTTTTATTTTTACAATTACAAAGATAAACAATTACAAAGTTCATATTTGGGTTTTGGTCATACAGTGTTCCAGCACTCATCCCGCCACCAGTGCCCATCTCCCACCACCAACGTCCCCGGTTCCCTCCCCCTCCCCCAGCCTTCCTCCATGGCAGGTTCTTTATTTCTTTCCATTTCTCTCTCTTTCTCTTTTCCTTCCCTCCAGACTATGGATTACAGAAAATACATTAAAGGGTTGACATCTGCTATGCTTTAAACCAAGTGATTCCGCTTTAAACTAAGTGATACCGTCTGAGTCCACTACAGCAAACTGACGGACGTCACAAACACGAGCAGGTTACTTTCTTGAGGTATTTCCATCAGGTTTTCTCATAAAAATTATCTCACTGATAATTCTAAAATTATCTCATTGATAATTCTAAATACTTTGCATTCACCAACTGGAGTTTTAATTCAGGATTCAAATATTATAGAGTGGATTTTTTGGCCAAATAAAAATAGCAAGTCTTTATCAACATATCCCTCCAAAATTTCTCAGGTTATTATAAAGGGAAGAAAAGAGCTGTACAGCTTTCTGGCTTTGATCCTAAAGAAATTATTGTTAAATATGATAAGGACTTCCCTCTCGTCGCAACTCCACCCAGCAGACCAGACTATTACAGCCGGCTCACGCCGCTAGCGGCCGCGACGGTTCATCAATAAATGCTTTATTTAGAGGTGACTACAACAGTATGCCACCCACACGGCAAGCCTGGCAAACTGCTTGTGTAGCATTTGATATGCCAAATATCAGTAACTTTTATATTAGGTCATTCCCGTGACCTAATATAATGGTTTGAGGCTCTTCATGTTCCTGGAGCAAGCGGATACCTTTGGGTTCCTACTAGCATGAGACAGGTCATATGGAGATATTAATGGTGCCCGCTCTAGCAAATAGATGAGTAACGGGAAGATAGTGATAGTGATTTCTCATAAAAACCTGTCAGCATGGTTTCCCCCTGCTGTTCTGAATACCAACATTTTAGATTCTCGAATGTTTTTAAATGTTGAGGGTTCCCCCGACATCACTTTTCATGCCGCTTATTCCAACTGTGACAGTGAATAAGACCCAATTATTCTAAATTTTATGTTCCAATTTAGCATTGTAAAATCAGATCAAAATTAAATTAAGGATCTCAAATATTTTGAGTTATCCCATTTATTTCCAACGATCTCCCTCTGGAACCAAAGTGAATCTTAAGTGAAGAGGGAAAAAAAAGCGAAGAACATATTCGTACTTTATTGGTTCTGTTTTTTAGGTCACACCGGCGATGCTCAGGGGTTACTCCTGGCTCTGCACTCAGGAATCACTCCTGGTAGGCACGAGGGACCATGTGGGATGCCGGGAATTGAATGGAGGTGGGCTGTGTGCAAGGCAAATGCCCTATCTGCTATACTCTCTCTGGCACCCAATATATTCAAACTTTTTTATTAATAGAATAACCATGAAATACACAGTTACAAAGCTTGCATGACCAGGTTTCAGTCATACAACCTACCAACACCCATTCCTCCACCAGTATACATTTCCACCACCAATGTCCCAGCCACCATCCACCCCACCAACCCCCACAGTCAGCCTCTATGGCAGATACTTCTCTCTCTCTCTCTTTCTGCTCGCTCGCTCTCCTCTTGGGCATTATGGTTTGCAATACAGATACCAAGAGGCTATCAGGTTTGTTCCTTACCCACTTTAAGCACACATCTCCCACCCAGAGCAATCCCTTCCAACCTGCTGTCACTGTTATAGTGGCCCCTTTATTCCCAACTGCTCTCACCCCAGCACCTGAGGCAGGCTTCCATCCGTGGACCAACCTCCTGGCCTTTGTTCCTATTGTCCTTGGATGTTAGTCTCACACTATGTTTTCTTATATCCCACAAATGAGTGCAGTCAGTCTATGCCTGTTCCTCTCCTTCTGACTCATTTCGCTCAGCAAGATACTCTCCATGTCCATGCATTTATAAGTCGAATTTCATGATTTCACTCTTCCTAAAAGCTGCATAGTATTCCACTGTGTAGATGTACCATAGTTTTCCTTAACCAGTTGTCTGTTTATGGGCACTCAGTCTGTTTTCCAGATTCTGGCTATTGTGAATAGTTCTACAATGATCAGAGAAGTGCAGATGTCATTTCTGCTGTGTGTTTTGCATCCCCAGTGTATACTTCCAGAAGTGGCATTGCTGGGTCATATTAAAAGCTCAATTTCTAGCTTTTTGGAGGAATGCTCGTATTGTTTTCCAAAAAAGGCTGACCAATCAGCATGCCCCACAACAATGATTCAGTTCTTTTCTCCCTGCATCTGAGCCAGCAACGGTTGTTCTTGTTCTTTTCTGTCCACAGTATGTAAGAAGATTCACTGAGTCTGGAAGACAGGAAGACAAGCTAGCAGAACTGAGACCAGGTGCGTTCAGAATATAGCTGAAATGGCAGTGGCAAAGGAAACTACAAATACACGACAGTGTGCTAGGGAGAAGGAAGGACCTAAGGTGAGTCGCAGGTTCCTCGTGTGAGCCGCCAGAAAGCAGACACTCCCACTCGCCAAGAGATGCGAAAGGAATTTCAGTTCCAGGGAAGATGCATTAATGGTGACCAGATTCTGTCTCCTGACTGAAACAGTGGTCAAAATAAATGAAAGTGGTCGAAATATATGAAAGTGGTTTTCCCAACACTGGACAGACATCAGAGAAAAACAATGAGAGAAAAAACTGACGACAGAGAGAAAGCAAACGAGGTAAAGTTCCTCAAGTTCCCAAGCTCACTCCTGGACACAGAGTAAAGGGGAACCTAGAAAACAAAACACCACCTTCGGTGAGGAGAAGACAGAGCTGAAAGTCCAGAAGACCAAGGAAGCGGGAGGACGACAGAGAAGAGAGGAGCGTGAGGGAGAGGAGGCCGCGACGTGACCGTGTAGCATGAGCCCCTTTGCAGGCCTTGTGGAGGCCCCGAGTAGTCAACACTATCCCAGTGAGGAGCACCGCCACACGAGGCAACTACTAGTGAGAGGAACGAATGACAGAGATTAGAGGCAAGAAGGAGATTAGAAAACTTAGACATCTACAAGGCACTTAGGATTTGTCAGGGTGTGCCTCTTAGTAGAGAAAAACTAGCCCTATAGTGGGGATTCACTCTGCACCAACCAAACAAATGATAGAACACCTCCATACCACCCTGGCAGGAGCTGCACAGTCGGAGAGCTGGCAGTAGCCTCTAGGGTAAGGGGTGGGGAGGTGTGGTGGAGGACTTCCTGTCAGCTTAATGAAGGCAGACTGATTTTCAGGGATTGCTGAGTGATTTTTCCTGTAAAAAGGGCAGTAGTTTGTTTTTTTCCTAGGTGAAAGCAGGTGTCCACACAAGCAAAGCTCAGCCAGCAGAGCTCAGAACTCAGCTTCAATGCTTGAGGGTGTGCGTGTGTGTGTGTGTGTGTGTGTGTGTGTGTGTGTGTGGTGTCTGCAGTGGTAGGGATTGAACCCAGGGCCTCACTTATGTGAGGTAAGTGCTCTACCACTGCGCTACATCCCAGTACCTGAACTATTTTTCTATTGCAGATTGTGAGCCACGTGAAAGGCAAGAATCCTACCCTCTGTGCCACTGCTCTAGCCCCATACACAGCATATACTTGACTATAGTTTTTATTTTCTTCTGTTTTCACCCTACAGCAGTCTATTTCAAGCCCAGGTATGCCTGATCCATAGAATCAGATACACAGGGCAGAGCAGCTACCGGCTCTCCCTGTGCCCTGCTGATCATTAGGTGCCCAGGAGGGATGGCAGGTTCTAGCCTTGGACTACCATTCCAGCAGAGCCTTGCAAGAAGCCAGAGGAACCCCCCATACCATGAGGGCTGCCATTTTCAACATCCGGTCTCCACAGCTCGTCCGAGCTCCACCCAGAAGACAAGCTGATCTTTCCCGTGAGGTTCATTAATACATGCACGAGATGAGAGGCTACAAGAGTATCCCACCCGCATGGCAGAGCCTGGCAAGCTACCTGTGTCATATTTGATATGCCAAAAACCAGTAACAATTATAGACATCATTCCCATGACCTGAAGGAATGGTTTGAGGCTCTTCATGTTCCAAGGGCTAGCAGATCCCTTGGACTATACTAGCATGTGACAGGACGTATGGAGATGTTACTGGTGCCCACTCGAGCAAATCGATGAACAAGGGGAAGACAAGTGATACAAGTTATTTCTCTCTCCCATAAGGCTCTGAGTCCCACAGGTCAGGCTGTGTGGACATGTGTGTATGCTTGCAGGGCGCAGTACCTACAGAGAGGCGTGTCAGCAAGTGTCTGGATGAACACATGGAGCATGCACTGCACATCTTATGATGCATTTTATTACAAAGTTCACACCCCATAATTGTAGAAACCACCACAGAGTGAAAACTCTAAGAATAAAATAAATAAGACCTCAATATTTAAATTTCAGTGAAGATCTACAGAAAGAACAGGGACCCAAGAAAGTTACTTTTAGTAGACTTTATTACTGGGGAGATGGTTCTGCCACTGAGCATGTGTGGGCCACTCTCCCCATCAAGCTGCTGAGAGCGAGTAACTGCGAAGACCACGATGGCCCTCGCCTAGACCCCACTGGACAAGGACTTCTCCCAAGGTTGCAAAGGAGTCACTTTGAAAGCCTGGCTTGTGGTCCCAAGAAGTACCTGAAGCCTGTGGCAGCTCCAAAGCATTGGATGCTGGATAAACTGGCAGGGGTATTTGCTCCTCATCCATCCACTGGGCCCCACAAACTCAGGGACTGTCTTCCTCTCATCATTTTGCTGAAGAACAGGCTGAAGCATGCTTTAACAGGAGACGAGGTGGGAAGATCTGTAAGCAGCGTTTCATTAAGATAGCAAAGTCCACAGCAATGTAACCTACCCTGCAGGCTTTATGGATGTCATCAGCATTGATAAACCCGGGAGAATTTCCGTCTGGTCTGTGACACCTAGGGACACTTTGCTCTTCATCGCATTTTGCCTCAGGTTATGCAAAGTGAGAAAGATCTTTGTGGGCACCAAAGGAATCCCTCTCTATCCTGACCCCGCATCCAGGTGAACACGCCATTCAGATTGATCTGGAGACCGGCAAGATTATTGATTTCATCAAGCTTGACGCTGGAAACCTGTGCATGGTGACCGGCGGTGCTAACCTGGGAAGAACTGGTGTGATCACCAACAGGGAGAGACATCCCGGTTCTTTTGACGTTGTCCATGTGAAAGATGCCACTGCCAATAGCTTTGCCAGCCGCCTCGCCAATATTTTTGGGATTGGCCAAGGCAACAAACCATGGATTTCTCTTCCCTGAGGAAAAGGAATCTGCCTCACCATTGCTGAAGAGAGAGACAAAAGACTGGCTACCAAACAGAGCAGTGGCTGAAATGTTTTCTAAGTGACATGTTGATGGTTGGAAGGGTTTTGTCACTTAAATAAAGTTAATACTATTTAAAAAAGAAAGAGAGAACTTATTACTGGGATGTAGCACTCAGCAGAGAGCATGGTTTCCATGTACGAGGTTCTGATCCACTGCTGTCACCAAAAAACAAAACAGGGACTGGAGCAATAGGAGGCGGGTAGGGCATTTGCCTTGCATGCAGCCTGGGTTTGATCCTGGGCATCCCATATGGTCCCGAGTCCTGCCAGGAGTAATCTCTGAGTGAAGAGCCAGGAGTAAATCCTGAGCACTGCTGGGTATAGCCCCCAAACAAAAAACTAAATGAAATCCAAAAAATGTACAGCTATTCTCCTTGCTGTGATTGAATAACAAAATTTATAACCAGATCCCACGTGCATGCATGCATCCATCTGTTCTCTGTGTATCTCTCTTCTTTGAGACAGAATGTGCTTTACTTGCTGGATTACCTGATGCCATTAGCCATCACACATTGCAGGTAGCCCGGCATCAGTGGTAAAGCTATTAAGTCACCAAGTCTGAGGTCTGTGTAAGATGCTTTTTTGCAACTTCCCTTCCGTTTCCTAAAAGCACCACAAAGTGTGGCCACAATCAAGAGACTGAAAACAAAAATTAGGACTTGCTTTTATGACTGATTTAGAAATGGGTTAAATGACAAGGCTAACTCAAAATGTCACTGTAATGGAAGATAATGCGATGTTGCAAAGTGACAAATTCTGAAAACTATTCTTTTTTTTTTCAATGAATTCACGCATTAGCCAGACATTGTAGAGAATGCTGATCACTCAATGGAAATGAGACAAGTCCCTTTACCATCAGAGCATTGGTGTGCTAACAAGATACACGAAATTTAGTGAACAAACCCAGCATGGTAAATAAAGACTGTAATTATGGCTGGAGGAGAGAAGCATGATTCTATCTCAAAGAATACGGAGCACTAGTCTAGCTGGCCTAGGCAGAAAGGTGAAATTCCAGAAGAGAGTAGAGGTACAAGAGAGTATTTAGGGAAGCTCCAGATCAGGAGACAGGGTACCATGAAGCATGAGAATGCTCCAGGTAGAAACAACTCAAGAACAATGACCATGGGCTGAGGATGTGACTTACTGCTCAAGCTCTACCTTGCAAGCCTGAGGCCCTATATCCAACTGAAAAGAACAATAATCTACAGTAAGAATATATATATATATATATATATACATATATATATGTATATATATGTATATATATTACTGAGGTATTACTCCTGGCGATGCTCAGGGGACCATATGGGATGCCAGGGGATCGAACCCGGCGGCATAGGCCGGCCGGCGTGCAAGACAAACGCCCTACCCGCTGGGCTATCACTCCGGCCCCAAGAATAGATTTTTAATGTTTTGTTTTGGGGCCACATCCAGCAATGCTCAGGGATTACTCCGGCTCTGCACTCAGGAATTACCCCTTGAGGGACTCAGGGGGTCCATATGGGATGCTGGGGGTGGAACCTCAGTCACTGCCTGCAGGACAAGCACCCTACCCACTGCACTACCGTTCCAGCCCAAGAATGAATTTTTTCAGGGGGCAGTGAGATAGCTCAAAGGGTTGGAATGCAATTCCCTGCCTGATCCAGGGCACCTCATGACCACGAGCGTCTCCAGGAACAACTTCCAAGCACAGAGCAGAGGGCAGCCTCTGGGCACTGCTGGGACAGCACAAAATGACTGTCCATGCAGCCCCCATTTTCTTAGTTCTAATAACTGAATTAGGAGTAGCAGATGGATGGGTAAGGAAGGAGAGTATGAGATATGTGAGACAGAAGTAACAAGACCAGAAAGAGAATCTAAGAATGCCACAATATCTTCACTGTATCACTGTATCATTGTCTTCCCGTTCATCATCGATTTGCTCGGCGGGCACCAGTAACATCTCCATATGTCCTGTCTCATGCAAGTAGAGCCCAAGGGCACCTGCTTGCTCCAGGAACATAAAGAGCCTCAAACCATTCCATCAGGTCATGGGAATGAGGTCTATAATTGTTACTGGTATTTGGCATATCAAATACGACACAGCTTGCCAGGCTTGCCAGGCTCTGCCGTGCGGGTAGCATACTCTTGTAGTCATCTCTAAATCCAGCATTTATAGATGAACCGCTTGCAGCCACGCGAGCTGGGCTGTGATAGGCTGGTCTGCTGGGTGGAGTTCTGATGAGGGGGAAGTCCGGATGTGGAAAATGGAGGTCCTCATGGAGTGGGGGGGGTCGTCTGGCTTGTTGCGAGGCTCTGCTGGGGTGGCGGGCCAGGGCTAGAACCCACCATCCCTCCCAGGCGCCTCATGAGAAGCTTATCTTACTGCACAATATCTTACTGTTTAAAAAAAAAAAGCCCATGAGTATGTTTCTTTTAACATTGAGAGAAAAACTGTTTAAATGTAAAAAGACAGGGCTGGGTAGGGAGAGAGCTCAATGTCTAGACTGCACGTCCTGCATGCGGGAGGTCCAGATTCAACCCCAGCAATGGTTCCCCTAAGCACCGTCAGTGGCAACACCGCCCCACCCTGAACTAAGCCGAGAATAGCCTTGAGCATTGGCAGATGTGACCCCAAGATTTATTTTAATGAAAGAAAGTATAAAGGATAGCATACAAACATTAATCATGAGGAAGCCAGAGTCAAAACAGATTTCTGAACAAAGACTATTACAATGGATAAAAGCTTGTATTACCTAACGTCCCTTACATAAAAGGAACAACTGACCAAGAAAATCTAACCAAAACAACGGAGTGAAAAAGAAGGCAATCAACATATGCGGACAGCATGGAATGGAGAAGAGCTGAAGGGTGAACGTGCAGGCCCAGCCTTCTGCCAACCCTGAGGTGGATGCCCAGCACCGCAGCTTGTTCTCTGAGCACCACCAGCGCTCACTTCCGAGCACAGGTCCAGGAGCAGTCCCTAAGTAACACTGGCTGCGGCGAAACATTCCTCCAAATAAAAATTACAATTCAATTTTCAATCCCTAACAGCATATAAAAGAAACTTACAAAGTAGAGGAATACAAAATTAAGTGTGAAACTCGTACCATAAAAGAAAAACACAAAGAAATCTTTGTGACCTTGGATTCAGCAAAGAATTCTTAACTATGGACTGGAGAGGTCGTATAGAAGGTAGGGTGCCTGCCTTGCAACTTGCAAACCCAACTGGGAACTGATTCCCCAACACCCCATTTGATCCCTCAAGCTCTGCCAGGAGTGATCCCTAAATGCAGAGCCAGAAGGGAACCCTGGGCACCACGGGTGTGGCCCTAAAACAAAAAACAAAACAAAACAAAAAAGGATTCTTGGGGCCAGAGCGATAGCCCAGCGGGTAGGGCGTTTGTCTTGCACCACGGCCGGCCCATGCCGGCCTGAGTTCGATTCCCAGCATCCCATATGATCCCCGAGCACCGCCAGGAGTAATTCCTGAGTGCAGAGCCAGGAGAAACCCCTGAGCAGTGCCGGGTGTGACACCAAAAAGCAAAAAAAAAAAAAAGAATTCTTAAATAGAATACAAAAAAAAGTATAAAAAGGAAAACCTGTGAAATTGGTGTTACTGAAATTTTACATTCCTTTCTAGGCACTCTAAGGCACTCATGAAAAGAAAACTCATGGGGCAATAGAAAAATATTCGAAAACACATATCTGATTAAAAAAAACCTAGTATCTTGAAAAAGAACACTCACAACTTATAAAGTAACAAGCCCTCAAATACATAAGACAATCTGAACAGAAAGCTACCAGATTATAAAGTTGGCAAATAAATACATAAAATCTAAAATCTGTTCACGATTAGTCATTGGAGAAGCTCCATTAAAATGACGACAAGATTTAACAATTCAGTTGAGCTGTTTGTATTTTTTTTTTTTTTTTTTTTTGAGAAGACCCAAAGTTGACCCAGATGCAGAATAACAGGAGTAACTCATACACTGCTGGTAGGAATGTCAACATGCTACAGAAACTTTAGTTAAAAGTCTGACAACCTTTCCGAGAACTAGCTTATATTTAAACAATACAGAAGTCCCATTAAGTATTCACTTCAGAAAAATTAAGATATATATCCCCAAAAAAACATGCATGCAGATATTTATAACACCTAATTTTTAATTAGGCTGGTCTGCTGGGTGGAGTTCTGACGAGAGGGAAGTCCGGATGTGGAAAATGGAGGCCCTTATGGAGTGGGGGGTTGTCTGGCTTGTTGCAAGGCTCTGCTGGGGTGGCGGGCCAGGGCTAGAACCCGCCATCCCTCCTGGGTGCCTCGTGAGCAGCTGGGCACAGGCCTCATTCCCATGACCTGATGGAATGGTTTGAGGCTCTTTATGCTCCTGGAGCAAGCAGGTGCCCTTGGGCTCTACTAGCATGATACAGGTCATATGGAGATGTTACTGGTGCCCACTCGAGCCAATCGATGATGAACGGGAAGACAGTGATACAGTGATACAGTGAATTTTTAATTAGCAAAAACTAGAAACAACCCAAAACTCAGTAAGTAGGAGTGGATGAATAAACCGGGGCACATTCAAACAGTGGAAGACAAAACTGCAGTAGAACTAAACTACTGATACACTGATACGCTGGAGAGTATGAATGAATCTCCAGAGCTTTTCAGTGAATGAAAGACATTACGTACCATGTAATTCCTTTCCTTTAACATCCTGGAACAGTATTAAAAGCATTATCAGTTGCATATCATATGATTCCATTTATATAATATTCGGAAAGACGAAAGTGCAGGGAAGGGTGTTCAGAGACGGAGGCTTGCTATGCCCTGGTGATATAGTACTGTGTGCAAAAGGGCACGGAGCAAACTTTGGAAAGAAAGTTTCTAAAGTTTAGATAGAAACTTTAGAAAGAATCTGCTTCGTAATATGGTGGTTATACAATCACATATATCTTTAAATGCATTTATTATATCTCCATGAAAGTTCAAATGTCCCAAACTTCAATAAACTTGACTTTCTAAAATCTATTAAGAAAAAAATTATTGTGGTATTTTTTAATTTAAATTTAAATTTTTTAATTTAAATTTAAAATTTTAGATAGTACTAGATTTTAGGATCAGGTCCTTCCCAGGATCTTTCACATTTATACACTGTATACAGTTCTAGGAAGGTTCTAGCTGATACCCTCTCAGTGAGCCTAGCAGGAAGCCTGAGCATCCCACACATCATGAGGTCAGTCATTCTCAACATCCAGACTCCACAGTTCCTCAGAGCTCCACCCAAGAGAAAACCTGATCTTTCCCCTTTAAGTTTCACTAGTAAATGCTCAGATGAGAGCCTTCTGCTGAGAGTATACCACCTACACAGCAGAGCCTTGCAAGCTACCCGTGTTTTATTTGATATGCCAAAAACCAGTAACAATTATGGACCTCAATTCCATGACCTGAAGGAATGGTTTGAGGCTCTTCCTGTCCCTGGAGCAAGCAGATGCCCTTGGGCTACACTTGCTTGTGACAGGATGTATGGAGATGTTACTGGTCCGCTCAAGCAAATCGATGAGCAACGTAAGACAAGTGATACAAGTGAAGTGAATTTAAATTTAAAATTTTTTAAAATTTAAAATTTTTTAAATTTAAATTTAAAATGTGATTTTATTTTAAATATTTTTAAAACAATGAAAAAAGCAGAAGGTTCAAATGATAAATATGATCCCAAAAGCTCAACTTTTCCAAGAGTTTCTTATCCTTTGTGTTCATTTTTAAAACCATTCCAACTTTACAGTAGCCTAACTTCAGGCTCAAAGAGTCTGACCCCCACCATCACGTGCACCGACAACCCCCCCCCCACGCCCCTGCCCCGACCACCGGGTTTGGCCTGGAGGCTGCCAGCACTGCAGTTCCTGAGCAGCTCCTAGTCCGGCCCACCTGGCCTGGTTGGTTGAGTATCACTAGGAGTGATCCCAGATCTTCTGAGCACCAGTTGGGATCTCCTAGGCAGAAAATGGGTAGAAACACTGCATAAGCATTTCCCAAGGAAAGCTCAACAGGCAAAAGGGATTTGCCATCCAACTGCTGAGGAGATATAAACCAAAAACACAAGAACACACTTCACATAAAAAATTTTTTTTTAAAGAAAGCAAGTGCTGGTAAGGATGTGGAGAAAAGGAGACACGTTTGCACTGCTGGTGGAAAAGTAAACTACAGTGTAGCCACTAAGCCAAACAGCATTAGAAAGTAGAACTGCTAGAGGACATAGCAATTCCACTTATGGGCACTTACCCAAGGCAATAAAAACACTAACGCAGAAAGATATCCTCATCCCCACAATAACCAGTATGTAGAAACAAAGTGTTACTCACAGCTTACTCCTTACTTTGTGCTCAGGGATCACTCCCAGCAGTACTCAGGGGACTATATGTTAACTCAGGGACCAAACCTGGGCTGGCCACCTGCAGAGCAAGCGCCTTACTCTGCACCATATCAGTCTCTGATGCAAGTCCAGTTAGAAAAGAATGGACCTGGGGCCGGAGCGATAGCCCAGCGGGTAGGGCGTTTGCCTTGCATGCGGCCGGCTCATGCAGGCCCGGGTTCGATCCCGGCATCCCATATGGTCCCCCGAGCACCGCCAGGAGTAATTCCTGGGTGCAGAGCCAGGACTAATCCCTGAGCATTGCCGGGTGTGACCCAAAAAAAAAAAAAAAAAAAAAAAAAAAAGAAAAGAAAAGAATGGGCCTGCCTTTCCCGACCTGCTGGTTCATTTATTCTGTGGATGAGAGAAGTAAAAATCTCTTTGGGCTATACATTTTCAAGAAGGGAATGGGCTCTTGTTTTATCAGATTGTCCCTTGAAGGTTCTGTTAAACTAACAAAAACGCAACACCGTGTCATTTTCCCTTAAGTTGAAGCTGACTTAAACTGACACAGGATATGGGTTACTGGTGTCACGCATAAGACAGAGAAGAGAAAAAGTCTCTAGGGCAGAGAAGGAACATGTGAGCATGACCCCGTCAGAGATTCTCCTCTGACCCTACATCCTCCGATCCCTGATGGACAGTTCTGTTTAGTTCAATGACCCATTGATTCCCTGCCCTAATCCACCACTGTCTTGAGCACTTGTACTATGAGAGTACTAAGGCATAAACCCTGCTGTATATGGGTCTGCCTTCTGAAACATCCTTTTCCCCAGCGGGACTCTATCATCGGTGTGCATACCGATTAAGCGCACCTTCATCTAATGCCCATGCATAAAGTCTCTCTTTCCATTTTGCTGAAATTCTGATTCTTATTGTTCTGTATCTGTGTCTGACTGTAAGGTGACAGAAAAGAGAGGGATGAATTCCACCTCTAACAGATAAACTAATAGTGGCAAGATACTTAATTTCTGGGTCTTGGTTCTCTCATCTGTAAAATAATGCACTTATTGTTAAATGCCACATAATTTATTGACCCCTTAGTTTATTCCTTGCCTTATTCACTGTACTATCTTTCTGGCCCCTATCTTTATATTTCCAAATATAGCGCTGTGCAAGGCAGGAAAAGGTATTCAATAAGTGAGCCTATGTTCAGGAACCTGCCACACAGGAATGAATGGTCCGTACACAGGGATAGCTGAAGGGGCTGTCCCAGAGCCACCTTCCCACGCCCAGTCCCACTGGCCACCGGGCCAATACGCTATCTTCCAAAGTAAGCTTTCTCACATAAAAGGTTCGAAACCATAAGAAAGAACTACCCCAAACTGATTTGGCCACTGTGTGTGTCGGATGATGAGCTGTTATGCGTTCTCTTGTCTATGAAGGTACACTTTGTGTGTGTGTGTGTGTGTGTGTGCGTGCATGTGCATGTGCGCAGAGGGCGAGAATGGGGGTTCATGAGATAACGGCACACTCTGCATAGAGGAGGCCCAGGTTTGACGCCCAGGATCACATGGTTCCTGAGCACTTCCAGGAGCATCCCCATGCACTAACCTGGAAGTATCTCCTGGGCACCAAAAATGTAGTGTAGCCCAAAAATGGCAGGTAAAAAGAGATACTGGAAAAACAGAAAAACTCGTTTTTCCCCAGGTATAGAGCCAAAGCTAGATAAGGAACTGGGTGATAAGAGCCATTAATATCAGTTTATAAGGGATATATCAGAAAATCCTCTAGTAAACTCGGAACTACAGTCTATAGCACAGGAAGAACTGGTTCTGTTGTGATTGTTTCTTTATATGGAAACTGCTGAGACTAATAATTTCTTAGTATTTCATAACTTGCATATGAGAACAAAAATGCTATAATTTCATTTAGCAGCCTATAATAAATTCTTATTTCTGAACTTTTGTTTTGGAGGGTCACACTCAGAAGTGCTCAAGGGACATTCCTGGCACTGTGCTCAAGAGAGACCAAATGCGACACTGGAGATTTGAGCCCAAGGGTTTGAAACAAGTTCACCCACATGTGAAGCAAACACTTTTCTGCCTGTACTCTTTTTAGTCCCCCCAAATATGCATGACTCCACAGTCTCAATAAATAAACGTTGAGAAAAATACTTAAATAACATCATGCTGTATTTATTAAAGAGGAGCTCCCAAGCAGTGCCCAGAAGGCATGGAGCCACTCAAAGCAACAGGATCAGAGGGCTGATGCCAGCCAGGGTCTAGCGACAGAGTGCTGCTAGGGTGCCAGGTGTTACCAGGCCATGGCAACAGAACTTGGGGGCATGAGGTGCTGGGGATCAAACTTGGGTTCTTGTATATCCTAGGCCAGTGCCCGCTGACTCCTGAACTACTTTCATGGCCCAAATGAAATCTAAATTAATAGTCTGATCAGGGCACCGACATGTCTCCAATCGACCGTCTATCAGAGATTCTGTTACAGAAGCAAATACATAATGATGGCGCTACAGTGCCTGCAGTAACCTAATCTCCTTGTCTAAGAAACCGCACATTTAGGTATGAATGCATCTCTGCTATTAGCCTAATAAAAGCTATCATTCAAAACATGTTTTTTGCTTTGTTTGGGGGCCAGTGGTGTTCAGGGGCTTACTCAGGGGTCACTCCTGGTGGGTCTCAGGGGACCATATGGGGTGTCAGGGATCAAAGTTGGGTGGCTGAGTGATAGGCAGGTGTCCCTCCCCGCTGTCCTCTCACTCGTCTCAAGACACATTTAGAAACCAGAGTGAGAGTACATGCCTTGGGGCTGTGCTTGACCCCTGGCAACACATGCCCCGCCGAGCACACTGGGCTTAGCCCGTTGCTCCTCCAGCCAGTGGACTACTCTCATGTGCCCGGTACAGTCTGGCCTAAGCAGCACATCACCAGGCCCTGCACTGAATGGTCCAGTCTGTGCTGCCCAGCTGAGACTGCCTATGAGGACCCACCATCACCACCAAAAAACACTGAACTGTTGAATAAAATTTTAGAAGTCACTTTCAGACCCAGAGCAAGTTAAAACAATGCTTTCATCCAACTGAAAAACAGACATACTGACCCTGGCGGTCAGCTCCTAAAGGTCAGCTGTCTGTGATATGGAAATCAAACTTGAACTCTGAAATGTGACTAAGGACTCTGAAACAGTTTAACATGCAAGAAAACTCTTAAGAACTTTTTCTTAAATCCGTTATGAATTTCTGCACTGCTGTCTGTGACACTACTGTGCTCTGTTCTCCAGAGGGTTATATTTTCAAGGTCTCTGAAACAAATGAACATGAAGCATGCTGAATTAATCAACATGAAGCAGGCTGCAAGGTAAGAGGTGAGGAAAGGCTGGCCTGAGTGACCCGTGGTCCACAGGGTTGTTAGAAGCTGATAGCAAAAGCTCCAAGGCAAATTTCTGCGCAGGAGATGACTGGTCAGAGCACCCAACAGAAACTCAACGCTCTGCATAAAACTTCGGATTTCTGGCCAGTGCGCCCCCCCTGCGCCTCCCATGCCAGAGTAAGCTGTGGCCCCCAACACTGCCTGGCCCTTGCCAGTGACTGCAGGCGCTGAGGCGGGCCGCGGAGTGCACTAAAAGGGGGCCGGGAAGAAACTCAAAACTGCGGCCTCACCAGTGATAGTCCAAAAGCTTTTGCTGTCTTTGAATTAAAGCTGGTGAAGTTGATCCAATCGACCTCCCTAGATCTAAAAAGGTGGCACCAATGGAGGCAGGCTATGGGAGGGGGAGGGAATTGGGGACATTGGTGGTGAGAAATGGGCACTGGTGGAGGGCAGGGTGCTGGAACACTGTGTGACCGAAACCTCCAAACACAAACAACGCTGTAATTGTATATCTCATGGTGGTATAATAAAATATTAAAAAAATAAAATAAAATAAAAGGTGGCACCAAACACTTCTTTACCGACAGCTTCCACTCCCTTCCCTTAAGACAGCTCAGTGCACCTCAACCATGAGACCTTACAAGAAAACATGCAGTGGGCCTGATCTTGATACTGACACTATGGAAATTTAGGATTATTACTGCTATTGGCGAGACCTAGGTGGAGACTTTGCACTGCATACATAGCCTTTCAATCTGAAAGTATCTGAAAGTGCAAAAGGAAGAGTTTCAATGAAGTTCAATGAAATGTAGTTCACTGAGTAAAATGCAAAGCCTGATTTGATCCTTTCACATCCAACAAAACGACAACAGACACAGTGTTCTGGCTTCCTTTAAACCACGTGTCTAGAGTTTCCCACAGCTTCCTTGGCTATGAAAGGCCGGCTCTTTCCCCAGGGCCCCAGGCCCCCTGCAGGGAGGGCTCCTCCGACACAGCTCTCAACCCAAGCATCATTTCCTCAACCAGACTTCCCCCTCATCACTTGTCTCTTGAAGCAATCTGCTTTTTATTTTTTTAACAGAAATGGCGGTTCATTAGACACCCAATTGTGTAATGAGTTATTTATGCAAGGCTTCACTCACCAGCTAGAATGTAAGCACCAGAGTAGGAATCAGGGTGACCATACGGAATGTTGTACTCCCAGCACTAAGGTGGGTGCTCTGCATGTACTGGGTGCTAAAGACAATGCCAGCTGGAGGAGGAGACGGAGTGAATAATCTCTACAGTGTCGCTCTACTGAAGAGAACTAGGAGGAAGAGGAGTATATTACAGGGGGACTAAGAATGTGACTTCTGGCATTAGAAACAACTTGCTAATCCCTGTACGTCCAAAAATGGAATCGGTAGCTTTCTAAGCCACTGCAGAGGCTCACGAACATCTGAAAAAGGACTGTAGAAAACATTCACCACCACGGAAGTTAGATTCAGATGACTTTTAAGTTTCTCTGTTTTCATATTACTCACAAGCACCCACCGTGATGTGATACCAGCTGTTCTGTCCCTCTGGCCCTACATATAATATTACTTCTAACTTGATTTAGACTTACTTTCTAATGAAGATGGTAATTTTAGGTTTGTTCTTTCACTAAAATAGTTTCAAACAAAAATTATGTTTGTTCATACTAAGTGAAAATCACAGAGTAAAAAGTGATACAGCATCCAAAAGTAAAATTTATGCTACAATTGGCCAACTAAAGCATAGTAGCAGTTCTGCTTTGTTTATACGGCTGGTACTAAAAAATCTACTGACATTTTGGTGCAACTTAGGTACGAATCAGGCTCTCTTTCAATGTACCTCTAAGAAAGGTCTTTTTCCCCTTTGAAGAAGCCCATGTTCCCTCTTGAATAGGTCTCTCCCCTCACATTTCTCTATGTAAATTCCTTTAAATAAAATTATTTTGAGTTACATATATTTCTATAAACATATATAAATATATATAAGTGTATATATGTATTGTATATCTATCATATATATCATATATTAAATATGATTTATCACATATCTACTATATATACTTAAGTGTGTATGTATATGTGTGTGTGCTTCTCAACATAAGCAATGGCATCAAAATATTATTCATGTTGGGGCCAACACAATAGTACAGTGGGCAGAGCACGTGCCCTGCATGTGGCGGCCTGAGGTTTGATCTCTGGCATTCCACATGGTTCCCCAAGCCTCCCAGGAGTGAGCTCTGAACTCAGAGCCAGATGAAACGCCTCCAGGTGTGGTCCAAAACCCAAATTTTTTTTCGTGCAATTTTATTAGTGCAGTATCACTGTATCACTGTCTTCCCATTCATCATTGATTTGCTCGAGCGGGCACCAGTAACATCTCCATATGACCTGTCTCATGCAGGTAGAGCCCAAGGGCACCTGCTTGCTCCAGGAACATAAAGAGCCTCAAACCATTCCATCAGGTCATGGGAATGAGGTCTATAATTGTTACCGGTATCTGGCATATCAAATACGACACGGGTAGCTTGCCAGGCTCTGTTGTGCGGTAGCATAGGTATTAGTACAGTATATATACTATACTATACTGCTCATCTTTTAAACTATATAAATCAGCATTTTTACTGTATTTACAAAATTGTACACATATCGCCATTAGCTCTTTCCAGACCATTTTCACCACCCCTGAAGAAACTCTACACCATTAACAGCCATTCTCTGTGACAGCTAATTTTATGTGACAACTTGACTGAGCCCTGGTTAAGTATTATTTCTGGGTATTTCTGGAAGTACTGCTGCATGAGATTGGCATTTAAATCTGTGGACTCAGTAGACTGTCCTTCCCCACGTGGCATGGACACCATCAATACTTTGAGAGTGGATGGAGTTAGTGAGAAATTGACTGCAGCCAAGTCTGCCTGCAGGAACTTGACAGCACATAGTTTATGGCTCTCGTATTGGATTTCAGACACCCACAACCCTGGCTCCCAGCTTTCAACTTCAGAATGAATTATACTGCGAGTTTTCTAGGGTATCAAAGTTACAAGTGCAGATCATGGACCAATTTATATTTTTTGTTGGTTTTGGGGGTCACACCTGGCAATGCTCAGGGGTTACTGCTGGCTCTGCGCTCAGGAATTACTCCTGGCGGTGCTCGGGGGACCATATGGGATGCCAGGAATCAAACCTTAATAGTGCAGTACTAGTTCTACTTTGTTTATGACAGCAGGTATGCAAGGCAAACTCCCTACCGCTGGAATATCGCCCCTGGACCAATTTCTATAATCATGTAACCAGGTAATCCTATCACGTGCCATAATATCACAGCCCGGCTCATCGAGTTCCACCCTGCAGCAGTCTTTTTTAAATCCAGCTCAGGTATGCCAGTCCAGAGACTAACAGACATGGGGTAGAGCTGCTACTTGCTCTCCCTGTGCACAGCCGCCACAAGGCGCCCAGGAGGGATGGCGGGTTCTAGCCCTGGCCCGCCACCCCAGCAAAGCCTTGCAACAAGCCAGACGAGCCCCCACTCCATGAGGACCTCCATTTTCCACATCCAGACTTCTCTCTTGTCAGATCTCCACCCAGCAGACCAGCCTATCACAGCCGGCCTGCGCCACAAAGGCCGCACGGTTCATCAATAAATGCTGGACTTAGAGATGACTACAACAGTATGCTACCTGCACAGCAGAGCCTGGCAAACTACCCGTATTGTATTTGATATGCCAAATACCAGTAACAATTATAGACCTCATTCCGGAATGGATGAGGCTCTTTATGTTCCTGGAGCAAGCAGATGCCCTTGGGCTCTACTAGCATGAGACAGGACATATGGAGATGTTACTGGTGCCCGCCGAGCAAATCGATGATGAACGGGAAGACAGTGACAGTGATATAGTGTGTGCATCCTTTTATTTTATGTCAGAGATTAATCTAACACAGGGCTTACTCAACCATGTGAATCCAGGGATCAAACCCTGGGCTCTCACATGCAAAGCGTATGTTCTGCCTGGAGCCTGAGAGAGGAGAGAGGAGAAAGGAGAGAGGAGAGAAAGAGAGAGACAGGCGAGAGAGAGAGTGAGAAAAAGAGCAGAGAGAGACAGAGAGACAGAGAGAGGAGTTATTTGTCTACTTAGGACATTTCCTATAAATGGAATCGCACAATAGAGTATGGCCTATTTAAGACTATTTTAAAAACATCCATGTTGTAACAAATCATTACTTCACTCCTTTTATGGCCAAAAAGTCCAAATATGGATATACTATATCTTGTCTTTCCATTCCCAAATGATGGACATCTGGATGATTTACACATTTTGGGCAGTATGGGTAATGCCTCTATGACGTTTGTTTACAAGTTTCTTACGGACATATGCTTCACTTCTGTGGGGTATATGTTTGTTAAATCATATGGTAACTCTATGTTTAACATTCTGAGTAACTGCCAAACTGTTTTCCAAAGTGGAAAACTACATTCCTGCCAGCAAAGCACGACAGTTCTAACTTCTCACCATCCTTGCCAAGACTTGTTATTATATGTCCTTTTGATAACCGTCATGCTGGTGGGTGTGGAGTGGTATCTTGTTGTGGCTTTAAAAAGCAATTTTTAAATAGTTTGACTGTCTAAAGCTATAAATAAATGACTACCATCTTAGTCAAATGAAATAATTTCACTAAATTATACTTTAACACAAAAGTCAACTATTATCACAGGTTAACTGCTAGCAATTCCCAAACATTGTGAATGGAGACACAGACTACTCAACAGAAGGCGACCGACTGATAACCCTTACACTGCAGAACGTGCCTGAACCTGATATCCTGATAAGCAGATCACTAACATGCTGGTTGCACCTTATAATGGGATGTATACCTGCATGTGTTTATATTTCACTCCACACTATTAAAATAAGCTTTGAAGTAACTTTTACAAAGACATTCCATTAAGTAACAGTATTTTTAAATATTTTTTTCTGACTGACTATATGGTATACTATGTAAAAGACAAAAGCAAATTTAATTTTCTTGACAAAAATAAATTTCAACAAATTAAAAAATAAAACACACCGAACTATACACAGAGAAAGATGAGACAAAGAATGCCAGCCAACAAGGACCCTCAAGGCACAAGCAACATGGTGGTGAGCTCCAAGGATTCTGTGGATCCCAACGTTGGCTCTGAAGAGCATTATCAAGAAAGACTATGGGAGCAAATAAAAGAAACCCCAACAAATGTCAGCACTCTGGCCAAAGACCAAAAGAAAAACAACCCAGTATGACAGAAAACCCTTACAGAGCAATTGCTCTATTCTAGATAAACATCAGAGACAAAACTGGGCAAGTCACCCTGATCCCTGAGAGTAGAGGCCACAGCAGGGGGGAAAACCTGGACTTGTACCCATAAAGACTCTAATGAGAAATCTCAACACTCTTCCCGGTAGAGCCCCAAGACCTCATGGAAAATCAGGGGATGAGGTTGCACCCTCCTGTAGCATCAGTGGAGACCACTGGAAGGGCCAGGACATTGTTTCCAGACAACCAATCACAAGAAAACTGCCTGCCAATGGGTGAAGAAGAAGGCTGTGCCTGAAACCTGGACTTCCACTCTTCCCGGCTGCAACGAAGCAGCAACCCCTTCCCCGCCAGAGAAACTTTAAAAAAAGGAAGAAAGAAAAGAAAAGATAGAAGAAAGAAAAGTGAAATTAGAAGGTCTCAGATCCAGAGCCTTAAAATATAATTATATTGGGGTTTCATTTAAAATTGCTGTCGGTGGACCCGCCAGGAACACCGGGACCGTTGCGAGCCAGCGGCTGGGGGACTGGAGCCCTCGCGCCGTATCCCGGGAGGAGATGGGTTTTGGGTGTTGGCCCAGCCTGGGGTCCCGCACATCCCCACCCCATCTGACGACCCACCAATCACTGAGAACCATCAACCCAGATTGCGCCGCTTGGGCGTCCACTAAAATAGGAAACAGTAATGTCATTTAATGCACTGTATCCACGAGGCAGGAAAGTTTGTCGGAAGGAGATATAGACGAAGGAAATGACATACAGAATCTGCCGGGTGGTTAGGGTGGGGGAGGGAGGTGGGGACATGGTGATGGTAGATGGGTTTGGGTGGAGGGATGGGTGTTGGAACACTGTGGATCCAAAACTCTACATGAGCATCTTTCAATTGTATGTCTAAAATGGTGTAATGATATTTGGGGGAAAATAATAAAATTAAAAAATAAATAAATAAAATGTGCTTGTCAAGGCAAGAAACAAGAACTCAGGTTGAACGAAAATGACAATCAACTTACGCCAACACTGAGATGCTAGAATCATCCGACAAGAAATTTATAGCATCCATGAGTTTTGAAAAGTGCTTCGGCGAACAATTACAAACATGTCTGAAGTGAGCAAAAATACAGAAAGTCTCAGGAAAGAAACAGTCTCAGTAGTACAAAAATAGAAGGAAAAAAAAAGAAAACTGAAAAATACAGTAACTGGGTAAGAAAAAAATTGTTTAGTGAATGGGTTCAACAGAAAATTGGAAGAGAAAAGTTTCAGTGAAATGGAAGAGAAAACAACAGCAACTACCCGATTCTGATGACAGAGATAAAATGAAATGAAAAAAAAACCGACAGCGCCTCGGGGACCACAGGACTACAGTGAAGAAACATAAAGCGCTTGAGCTACTGAAGCACCGAAAGGAAAGGAGAGGAAAGGCAGGGCTACAAAACTCCTTAGAAATAACTGCTGACAGCGCTTTCAAATCTGACGAGCAACATAACCTACAGAATTAAGGAGAGGGAGAAAATCCCACAGGGATAAAACCTAAAGGAAATCAAGGCCAGGACACATCATATCCAAGCTTCCAAAAAATTAAAAGAAAAAGAAAAAAGTACTGGAATTAGAGAGAAAAGAAAAATGCCACGTTGGGGGGTGGGAGTGGGTTGAAGGAAGAAAAAAATAATCAAACGACGTGACTTTCTTGTCAGAAACCGTAGAGGGGAACAGGAAGGGGCAATTGTTTTCAAATGCTGAAAAAAAAAATAAGCATCCGTGTGGAATCTCACTCCAAGTGAAAACTCTCCTTTGGGAGTGAAGGGGAAATCGAGGCATTCTCGGATGACCGTAAGCTACGGCAATTTACACCAGTGGGCCTACCACAATGAATAGCTAAAGTTCTTCAAAGAGGAACAATACAAAAGCAAATAAATAAACCAGAAACTTTTGAAATCAAGAAGACAGAAAGGAAACAACAAACTCATCACGAGTTTTTAAATTATAGTTTAGTTTAAAAGAAAACATAACCAACCATCTTAAAGGCCTCTAAGTCAGTGTCTCCCAAAGCGGGCTTACCTCCTTTTAGAGTGGTTGGGATGGGAGGACCCGGAGCCTCAGGAATAATGGGGGGGGGGGTCACTTTTTGTTTGTTTCCTTACATGTGTCCGGTTTCCAGGGAGGTGCTGACTGACTTTTCCTTTCCTATAAAAAGGGATAATAGCGCCCAAAGCGATTGTACAGTAGGAAGGGTGTTTGCCTTGCACACCGCCAACCCGGGTTCAGTTCCTGGCATCCCATATGGTCCCCCAAGCACTGCCAGGAGTAATTCCTGAGTGAAGAGCCAGAAGCAACCCCTAAGCATCCCTGGGTGAGACCCCAAAAAGCCAAAAAAATAAGAATAAAAATAAATAAAAATGTCCAAGTTTTGGGGCCAGAGCGATAGCACAGCAGGTCGGGCATTTGCCTTGTAAGCAGTCGACCCAGGTTCGATCCCTGGCATCCCATATGGTCCCCAGCACTGCCAGGAGTAATGCCTGAGTGCAGAGTCAGAAGTAACCCTTCAGCATCGCCAGGTGTGACCCAAAAAGAAAAAAAAAGTCCAAGTTTTATGGACAGGAAGGCAGGAAGGCAGGGGAAAGAATAAAACACAGACAATATGCACAAACGAAATAGCAGACTTAATAGCCAAGTTACCAATAGCCTCATCAAATGTAAATGGTCTAAAGTACATCAATTTAAACCATATGCTGAGAGCGGGACTTATAAAATAGGCTCAGGGGTGGACTGGACCACACACCTTGCTGTGGGATGCCTGGGTTCAACTTCTGGCACTGTTTGATCCCGCAAGGAGTCTGGAGCTGCCCAGAGTACCACCAGGTGTGGCCTAAAACAAAACAAAACCAGGACCAGATCCCTACCGTGTATATGAAATTCAATTCAAGCTTAATAATATAGACAGGTTGCAAATGAAAGGAGAGAAGGGTATGCCATGCAAAATCAGTCATCAAAGGAAAGATGTGGCTGAGCTGATAACAAATAAATTAAACCAGAATAAAAAAAATCACCAGAGGCAGAAAAACATTAAATGATGACAAAGAATCATCTATCAAGAAGACACACATTTTAAATATATATATACACCAAATGACAGAACTGAAAATATATGAAAAGCAAAAATTATATTTTAAAAGAAAAACAAACCCACGATAAAGTTAATGATATTAACACCCTTCTTTGACCAATTAACAAGACTATGAAGACAGAAAATAAGCAAAGCTATGGAAGAACTCAGTAAATCAACATCAGATGTTGACATATTTACAAAACACTTCACCCAACATCAGAAAACCCATCCTTCCCAAGTGTCGGGACATTCAGGCTATATTCAGGACCGTCAAACAAACTTGAACAAATTACGAGAATGAAAACCGTACAGAATGTGTTCTCAGGCCACAAGGAATCAAGCAAGAAATAAATGAACAAATAATATCAGAAAGACTTGAAACACTTGGACACGAAATGACTTTCAAAATAATCTGAGTCAACACTATACCTCGAGAGAAATAAAAATATAATGAGTTGACAAATATGAAAACAAGACATGTCAAAATGTAAAGCACTTAACTAAAGCTGTACTGAAGGTTCAAGGAGGAATACATGCCTCCTCTGTGCGAGGCCCCAACTTGGATCCTTGGTACCATGTGACTCTCTAAACCACTGAGGGGTGGCTCTGGAAGCTGCCGCAGTACAGGACTGGGCAGTGCTGCCCTGCTGAGTCAACGCACAGAACCACAGGCCCAGACCAAGTGTCACGACAGTGCGCCCTAACCGCTCTCACCCTGCATGGGAATAACAACAAAACAGTAGAACCGGGATGAGAGGAACTTTTTCACAATAAATATATTGGTCTGGACTAACAGTACAGCAGGTAGGGAGTTGGCCTTGTGCGCAGCTGACCTGGGTTTTGTCACTGGCATCCTGTATCGCCCCCAGCACCATCAGGATAAATTCCCCAGTGTAGGGCCAGGAGCAACCCGAGCATAGCCAGGAATGGCCCCAAAACCAAAAAAGTAAAAAAATAAATGTACACATTAGAAGAGAGGAAAGGACCAAGGAGATAGCTCAAGCACTATGGCTGCAGCCAGATTTACATGCAGGAGCCTCGGGTCGGATCCCTGGCATTGCACAGTCCACTCACTTAAAGATTATCAAATGGATTGAGGCTCTTTATGTTCCTGGAGCAAGCAGATGCCCTTGGGCTCTACTAGCATAAGACAGGACATATGGAGATGTTACTGGGGCCCGCTCCAGCAAATCGTTGATGAACGGGAAGACAGTGATCAAATGGAATTTAACAGTATCACTTGTATCGCTTGTCTCCCCGTTGTTCATCAATTTGCTTGAGTGGGCACCAGTAACATCTCCATACATCCTGTCACATGCTAGTGTAGCCCAAGGGCACCTGGTAATTAATTAATTGATTGATTGATTGTTGATTGTTAATTGTTGCTTGATTGTTTTTAATTAATACCAGTAACAATTAGCAATATATGAAGATAGAATCTATTACAAGGCCTTTTCAGGGACACAAAGTTGTTTAAATCTAAAAAAATCAATGCAATCCACTATATTAATAAGCTAATAAGAAAAAACCACATGGTCATCAATGGGATCATGATTAAAAATTCATAAAGAGAAATGCCTTCACTCGACAAGCAGTCATATAAATCCTGGGGCCAGAAAGATAGTTCAGAGGTTAAGATGTTTGCCTTGAATTGCAGCCAACCCAGGGTCTATCCTGGGTGGGATGTGCCCCCACCCCTCACCCCCACCCCCAGCCAAGCATCTCAATGAATAACACCTGAGCAAAGAGCCAGATGCAAGGCATGAACACTACTATCTACCATCCCCCAAAAAAGAACAAAAAATATTCCAACTGTTAATTTTATATATGAAGATGGAAGATTTAATGCTTTCTGAAGTGGAATAAAGACGGAAATGTTTGCACTCATCACTATTCAACATGATTCTAGAAGTTCTAGAAAATACCATAAAGCAAGAAACAGTGCATGAGAATAAATGCAAAAAATATAAAACTGCCCCTGTGAGAAGGTGAAATGATCATCAATGTAGAGAATCCAAGGAATTTTTAAAAGAATAGGATATTCGGCAAGATTATAGACTATGTGACAATGAGAATCTTCATTTGCATTTCTATCCACTAGCAACAAACACAAGGATGCTCCCCATTCCTGATCTGGATATGTAAAGAGAAACAGCATGTTCATGAAAGGGAACATTCGCTACAGAAAAGGCCTCAGTTCTCTCAAAACTGAGAAATGGTTTTTCCATAATTCCTATCAAAATTCCACCAGGATTATTATACACATAGACAAAATTACTCTAGAATTTGTTTAGATTGACAAAGTACCCAGAATGGCTGAAGCAATGAAAAACAAGAGTGGGACTCCTCAGTCTGCCCAACTTAGACTGAATCTTAGACAGTCTTGGACAAATTCATAAAGACAACCTCACACAGCTGCAGTAAGCAACGCCGCTGTATGGGCAGAGCAACCAATACACAGATCAATGGAACAGAACACAAAGCCTAGAAACAGACCCCCAATACGGTTTCTGACAGAGGAGAAAAGCAAATCACGAGGGACAGGCAATATTTCTTCCCTCTTTACTTTTTCATTTTGCTGTGAGTTGTTTCTGCTTATTTTCTGCAAGGGGTGGGGTGGGGCACATCCGGCGGTGCTCAGGGCTTACTTCTGGCTCTGTGCTCTGGGGCCTCTCCTGGGCAGGACAACAAGGGACCATGTTCCAGGGAACCATATTCAGAGGTCAACTGTGGGCAAAGCAAGCACCTTAACCCACTGTGCTACCTCTGACCCATAGAGAGTCTTCAACATATAGTGCTAGCCTGGCTATCAATAAAATGAACTTTAATCTAAATGGAACACCTTATACAAAGCTTAACTAAAAACAGATCACAGATCACAGTCTTAACTGTAAAACTTAAAACCCTGTGTGTGTGTGTGTGTGTGTGTGTGTGTGTGTATGAGCAAACACATGCACATGTGATCCTGGGATTGAAGCCAGAGCCTCAAACATGCATAGCAAATGTTCTACCAGTGAGCTATATATCCCTGATGCCTAAAATTATTTTTAAATTAATTTTTTATTGTTACTATAATTTGGGCCACTTGGTTACAATTGTATTAATGTTTATGGCTCTGAAATACAAAATTACTGTGCCTTCAAAAAAAACTATTAAATATTTAGGAGTAAAAAAATAAAGAGCAGGGGCCGGAGTGATGGCCCAGCGGGTAGGGCATTTGCCTTGAACATGGCCGGCCTATGCTGGCCCGGGTTCGATCCCCAGCATCCCATATGGTCCCCTGAGCACCACCAGGAGTAATTCCTGAGTGCAGAGCCAGGAGTAACCCCTGAGCATCGCCAGGTGTGACCCAAAAAGCAAAAAAAAAAAAAAAAAAGAGAGAGAGAGAGAAAATCTTAGGAATCTCAAGTAGAAAATGTTCTTAAAAAAATAAAATTACAATTTAATATGCAAAAACTGATTCTGGCATCATAAAATCTTCTGATCAAGACTCAACAAGATAAAAAATAAACTACAAGCTAGAAGAACATATTTGCAAACTACATTTTGGCAAAGGACTAGTATCTAGAATATATAAGGAATTCTAAAAACTCAACGGTACAAAGTAAATCCAACTAGAACAGCATAAAGTGGTCTCTTTAAGTGGTATTAAAACTAAGCATCCACTTACCTAAAAAAGTTTAGACACAGATCTTACACCTTTCACCAAAAATTTAAAAAAAATGAATTACTCAAAATGGATCACAGACTAAATTTTAAGTAAGAAACTATAAAGCCGTCAGAGGATAAAACAGGATACAATGCAGATGACTTTGGGCATAGTGATGCCTCCCGGGTGGGGGGGGCTTGGGGCAGATGTGAAGATGCTCAGGGGCTGCTCCTGGCTGTGCTTGGGGGTCCATATGCAGAGCCAGGGATGAAACCGGGTCACCACATGCATGGCAAACACCGAGACCCTTTCCTACACCAAAACAACATATTTAGGGGAAAATAAGCAGGATTTCATGAAACGCAAAAATTTCTGCCCTGCTGAGTGTAAAAGACATGAAGAGAATTAGAAATAAGTCAGAATGGGGTGGGGGGGATTAAAAGACACATCTAATAAAGACATTCATCCAAAACATAGAAAAAATGATTTTGTGTTTAGGACACTGAACATATCCTACGCCCATCAGCAGAAACTGTATTAAAGCAGCTCTAGGGGGATGGGTCAGGGAAGAGACACTAAGACAATGGTGGAGGGAAAGAGTGGCTGCCACAGCGGCAGGATGGGGCAGGAGAGAAACCAGGGACACGGCGAAGGGATTGTGCTGGAACACTGCATGCCTGAAACGTCATCATGAATTACTTTCTAACACGGCAATTCACGGCGATTTAAGAAAGAATAAAACAACTACGCTGCTTCGTCGTATAAACTCAGGGAACTCAACGGAATACTATTCTGCCATAAATGATACTGCGGCTTTGGGGACAAAACTGGTAACTCTACTGCTGACGGTGCTGAATGACAGAGGAAGGAAGAGGAAGGCAATCAATCACCTGATGGGTTCACTCACGTATGGAACGCGGCAAACTGAAACAAGGAAGTTGGAAAAATAATCAACAAAACTAATTCTGAGACCCGGTGAAAACCATGATGTGATCACGAGACGGGAAGGAGAGGAGGAAGGAAGGAGGTTCTGGTAATGGGATGGTGCTCCAAGTGGTGAGAATTGTACATGCTGAAGTATGAAACTGAATCCCTAGGATGTCCTAATATTCTAAAGTAATGACAGATCGATACAAAATAACAAAATACTCTGTGATATCACAATGTATATTCTACATATACATCTCTTACACATTTCACCTACAAGATGCAATATATATGTAACATATATATGTTGGAGGACAGGTTTAGCTATTCTGGGAGTTTTGTTGTTTTGCCCACTCCCAGCTTAATCTATTTAAGTCAAGGTTCATTCTAATGAGACCTCTCTTCTATGTAAACACTGCTAGAGGGTGTGGCAGTTACAGAAGTCACCTTGATTGAATAACTTCTGACTTATACATCTACTAAGACTTCTATGTTTTCTAGATTGGGCACAGCTCCTCTTTATATCCGCTGCACCCAGCATGGGACAGTTAGAATTTACCAGGAGACTACCACCCTGGCTACGCTGAGACTATAGGAAGACTATAGGAAGGATCATACTAGTTCGCTCTAAGCAGGCGAGTGTGACCCTTTCAGTACATAAGAACAAGATACTCAGAATCACCCTGGTGCAGATAATAATAAGAAGGACTTTGTGGGTACCATCTAGATTACATGAAGATCATGAAGTTAAGATGTATTACTTTATACCAGCCCCCTCTCTCCAGTGTTTTACATAAGAGATTATCTTGGTAAAAATGATTAGACCTTGGCATAACCTTTGTTTATACTTGCAATAGGGTGTGGCACTACACTCTGTTTAGAGTTCTTTGTTGACATGACCCTCCCGGTTGGATTACTTTGGTGTATATAAGGGGACTGACTTAAGGCCCCTTCACCTTTGGGCTTTCAGCCTTTTCGCTTTCAGCTTTTGGCTCCTCAGCCTTTTGCTTTTAGCTTTTGGCCTTTTGCTCCTTCTTCTGGGTAGGACTCAGCTTGGGTGAGATCCTCTCTCTTTGGTGGGAGACTTAGACTCTTTTGTATGGTCTAAGTTCGGACCAGAGCTAAAGCTTGTTCATTATATTGGAGTGCTGTGGAAGAGCTTTTGTACTATTAAAAGCCTTTTTTGGAACTGCACCGGACTCGTGAGTTTTCATCTGTTCTCCTGGCATCCTCGAAGGTAGAAGGAAACTTCTGCCCCTGACACTGTCGGGGACCCGGCGGTGTTCCCGACATATATATATATATATATATATATATATATATATATATATATATATATATATATATATATATATATATATATATATATGTATATATATATGTATATATATGTGTGTGTGTGTGTGTGTGTGTAGCTTACATTCACATTCCACCATACGAGATGTCCAACAACAAGAGTAAAACCCAAGAAAAACTAGACTTGAGGTGATTATGACATGTCACTGAAGATTCACCCCAAGTAAAATCAAGGCCTTCCTTGGGCCAGAGCGATAGTACAACAGAGTGGACAGGGCGCTTGCCTTACATGTGGCTGACCAGGGTTCAATCCCCAGCATGACATTTGGTTCTGCAAGCACCGCTGGGAGAGCCCTAAGAGCAGAGAGAGCCAGGAGTAAGTGCTAAGCACTACTGGGTGCGGGCTCCAAAAAGAAAAAAAAAAAGCGAAAGAGAAGTCCAGGCCTTTCTGGTGAGTCTGACGTAGGTAAAAGCAAAAAACAACACATGTGTGGGGGGCAAAATATGTGAGAAATACCCACACTTTCTTCTTTACTTTGCTGTAAACCTAAAGTTGCTCTTTTTAAAAATGGAGGTTTTTTTTTAAGTTATTTTAGCAAAGAGTTCTCTGCCAGGTGGTCCCAACTCTACCACATACGGCCCTTATTAATAAATGAAAGAAAAACAGTATGGAAATAGGAGCACTCATACAATGCTGGTAGGATTATAAAGGGTAACCCTTAAGAAAACAGCTCATTAATCTCTCTCAATCTCTCTCAATCTCTCGCGCTCTCTCTCTCTCCCTCCCTCCCTCTTTCAGGCAACCAGTGATGGGACCATGTGGGTCCCCAACAATATTGAGGTCCATCAGGTTCCCTGGTCACGCTCAGGGGCCCAGTTTAGATCATCCGAAAGCTTTTTATTTCTACTCCACACCAACAGCTGCTCTCGCTCTGCCACCACATACCGGCCAACACTCACACAGACCATGTGCTGCTGGCCATGTGCAGCTGACCAAGTGCTCTGCCTGTGTGCTCCAACCCCTGGCCCACCAGAGCCAAAAGCCTCTGCCTCTCCTGGGGACAGGGCCTATCAAAACCAAAACACCTGGCTGGATGGCTCTTCTCTGGCTGGCAAATCCGCAGGGACAGAGCTCCTGTGGCTGAAGCTTAAGAGATGCTAATGTGGAGCACTGCTCTTCTCCCAGACTGATAGCTAGTATTCTTAGATAAACACAGCAAGAAAGAGAGACAGGTATAATAACTGCACCCGAGATTAAATATATGGGAAGATCATGTTATATAATCCAAACTAAGTTCCCCATAACGGACTGATTATCTCTCCCAATCCCTTAAAGGTCCTGTCTCTGGTTGCAAACAGACTTGCTCTGCCCCAGGACACTTTTTTTTTGGGGAGGTCACACCTGGCGATGCTCAGGGGTTACTCCTGGCTCTGCACTTAGGAATTACTCCTGGCAGTGCTCAGGGGGACCATATGGGATGCCGGGGATCAAACCTGGGTCGGCTGCATGCAAGGCTAACGCCCTACCCGCTGGACTATAGCTCCGGCCCCCAGGAGACTTCTTAAGTCATTTGCTCTGCTCCAATCTGGGGGCCCATTCAGGCCCTGTTGTGACCTATGCTTTAATCTTTTGGGCCAGAGCAGGGTTTATACTAAGGGTCCCATTTCGCAACCAGAGTGGCTCTCTTCCTGGTACCATCCAGTCCCTTGTAGAAACTGGTATAGGGGGTGTGAGGAATTAGATCCAATCTAAATTATACTGGGGCTTACAGTTAGAAAATACAACAGGATGTCCAGGAGCAATCAATTCAGAGTCCAACTAACTCAAAAATACCTGCCCCCACACTCCTTTTGTGTTTGCACAAGAATGAAATCTCTTTGGCCTAAACATTTGGCCTAGGAATATGCAAATGGCTTATAGGAAAAGAACAATCCCTCATCAAAATGCAAAAATCAGGACTAATAAGTGGGGTGTCACCAAGAACCATTACAGTTTTTAAATAGTTTAGGCAAAAATGCATATATAGAGAGAAATCAAATGAGTCGAAAAATTTTCTACAAAATACCAAATTACTGCACTTTGTTTCACTAAAGGTCTGTTAAAATAAGAACCAAGGGAAGAAATAAATCTCTATTATACATATTTCCCCAAATCTAGTTCCAAATAGGAATTTGTCCTGAGTGGACTGCTTGCGGCATTGTGAAGACAACTCTGCAGCTTGAGGGAGTCATTCTATACCGCCGGCACCCAAACACCACACATTCTGGGCAATATGCAATAGCAAATGCTGTTAAATATCAGAAAATTCAAGAACAAACTAACAATAAACCAGAGGAAACAAAACAAAAATGCTGTGAATCTGAATAAAGTAAACTGCATACTCTACAATTAATCTACTTGGTTCAGCATTCTAATAGCCAGGAGGCCTCTATTAACTAGCACTTTAGCCATTTTTCTGAACACACACAGTATTCCAAATGACGGTCAAGTGCCACCTCCGCTATGGACAGGGCTCCTAAAACACTAAAGTTAAATGCGGCCAAATTCATTTTTAACAAAATGTAAGCTTTGTAATACTCTGGTCCTCTGCAACCTGCTGGCCCACATTTAACACATGTGACCGCTTTCTATGAAGTAGGTATTCTTCTGAACCTATCTTGTTCAGAAAACTGGTGTGGGGAGGGGCTGCAACCCAACGGAAGAGGAGTCCGAAGTAGATGCTCACCGCACAATAGTTAAAATGAGGGCAACACAAAGCTCAGCCGTGCTGAAGTGTCAGGTCAGAATGCCTATTCCTAAACATTTGTGTTTAGGACTAGCTGATTACATAAGCGAGTGGTATGGTCACAGAGTGAAAGCACAGAACACGTTAGCGGGCACAACTGGAGACTTTGCTGGTCATCACACCACGACACGGGCAGTGCTATTACCCCATGTTAAACACGAAAGACGCGGGTTAAGTGGCTCCCCAACCACCAACTAGGCAAAGTACACAGCTGGAATTCAAAGGGAAGCCCACTCCCGCCTGCCTCAGGAAGACTGCATTGTCTGGGGTTTCCTTCGGGTCTTTTTTTTTTTTTTTTTGGTATTGTAGGAAGGGTTGATGCCAGGAAGAACGTATCAGTACTGTACTGGTTTCAATAATGTTCACAGGCCTGTGAAACAGGGGTTTTAGTCCTATCACTTAAAAAGAGAAGCTTACGTCCGAGAGGTTGCGTTACGCTGCCAATAAACGAAAGAATCAGGATTTAAAGACACGTGACCCTGACTACATAGCTCTGATTTCTAGGTTGATATTCTTCCAGTCTATGCAAAAACCAATCCTTATTTTTCAATAATTCAAATCTTCCACTAGACAACTCTTGGTTGTTAGACATGTGCTACTGTATTTGTTTGGAATTAGTAACAATTTCTCTGAAAATATTTTCTTGTAATTAGTGAGAGTCTACCATATGAGGGAACATACTATTTAACTAAAAGTTTTGGAATGCAGGAAACTATCACTCAATTTGAACCATCTGGCTCAAATGCCTAAGTCCAGGGGCCAGAGAGATAGTACAATGGGTAGGGAGGGCACTTGCCTTATCCGTATCTGACATGGGTTTGACCCCTGATGTCCAGGGGTCATCCCTGAGCACCGATGGTTGTGACCCCAAAACAAACAATACAAACCAAAATAATCCCTACAATTCAACATGCTTGAACACCGGTGACAGGTACTGTAACATAGGCAAATCTGAAGAGGCACTTGCTCCTGCGGGTGGTCAGTTAAGCATAGGACATGACTAAGGCTTCATATTATACAGAACATTATTCACTGTTTTCTTTCTTTCTTTGTGTATATGTGCTTGGGCCACACCCAGTGTATTCAGGGCTTACTCCTGGCTTTGTGCTCAGGGATCATTCCTGCCTGGCCTCGAGAGACCATAATGTAGTGTCAGGGATCAAACCCAGCTACATACAAGGCAAGCAGTTTACCTTACTAAACTTACCTCTCTATCCCCTAGCAAACTTTTTTCTTTTTGCTTTTTTTTGGGGTCGCACTGGCAACGCTCAGGAGTTACTCCTGGTGGGGCTCGGGTACCATATGGGATGATGGGGATCAAACCCCAGTCGGCTGTGTGCAAGGCAAAAGCCCTAACGGCTGTGCTATGGCTCCAGCCCACCTACCAAACTTTTTATTTATTTTTTTTTTTTGGGTCACGCCCGGCAATGCTCAGGGGTTACTCCTGGCTCTGCACTCAGGAATTACTCCTGGCAGTGCTCGGGGGACCATATGGGATGCCGGGGATCAAACCCAGGCCGGCACAGGCCGCGCCAGCGTGCAAGGCAAACGCCCTACCCGCTGGGCTATCGCTCCGGCCCCTACCAAACTTTTTTAAAGGAGTATTTGATAGTGCTGGACCACTCCAAAAACATTCAGTTTTCATATAACTGTCCCTTCCTTAAAATCAGAAACATTCATTGCTCATTTACTTAACTCGTGCTAGTTCCAAAAAGAATTCAAACAGCTAACATGGTCTCCACCTTACCTTGAGCTGAACCAAGAAACCCAGGCCTCAGGCTCACAGTTTGGTTTCTAAGAGTCACAGGTACATTTCTCATATGCAGCCTTAATACTCTGTGTGACCGTCAACATATTTCCTTCTCTAAAAACTTAAGTGAATAACCAGCACCTACTTCACAATGCTGGTGTGAGGCTGGCCTATGCCTAATGACCACAGTGCCTATACACAGCACATAAGCGGTCGATGTGTTCTTTGCTATCGCTGAACTGTGTCTGCATCTGAAACAAGTGGCTGGAAAAACATCCACGGGCCTTCTCTTTGTCTGGGAAAGTTTGAGGAAGCTCACTCAGAACTTGAGTTCACACTGGTTCTCTTAACCACCTGTCTCCTGGCCCTTCAACTATGACATAATTGGGAAAGAACCCTCATTCTCAGGCAAAATGACCCCAGTGATCCCTTCAGTGACCCCTCCATCCCAGTGGGGGGACGAGGTTTCACTGTCAAGCATCTTAAATATGCTTTTATTACAGCTGTTATGAACAAGATGTCCCTTGGGAAAATCAGCTATCCTTTCCTCAGGGAAGTGAGAACTTGATTTTGAGTCCCCCAAAGTTGTGCAGCTCGACAAAACAGAACAGAATACAAGACCACAACGCTAATGTAGCAACAGAGAGATGCAGATGGACCATAAGGTTCAGACAATCAAATCAGGACCGGAAGAGAGGACAGCAGATAAAGCACTTTCCAGCATGCTGGCAACCAGGTTCAATCCCAAACACCCTGCCAAACAATCCCTGCCAGGATTGGTCCCTGAAGATTGTCAGAGACAAAAAAAAAAAAAAAAAAAACCCTTAAATAAAATTTTTTTTAATTTTCTCATTAGCTCCCTGTAGAAATCTATAACCAAAAATTCAAATTAAAACCAAACATTGAAGGTAGTGCTGCTATACCAAGTTCCTCCCTGACTGAGACTTTCATTTCCTTTCCCTTTTTACTTCCCAGCAAACTTTCTATTTCAAAAACAGATAAGTAAAACAGCCAGATGTGTGCTGCTGGATAGTCTGTCACTGGGACACAGTGAGGCCCTGAGCAGCCCTCAAAAGAAACACCTCCAGGTTCTGCTTCTCCGGCTTCAGTTTTTCCCATTTCGGTGCTGCCCACCCTGGTGGCTGCTGCAGTCTTTCTTTAGATGTTAATATACCTATTCAACTAGGCAAGGCCCACTCCCTGCTTTCAGCCCGAAAGAGACAGACATCTTTTAAGATGTCTTCTGCAGAAAACGGAGCTCCTCTATTATGTGATGTTCTGCGGGTGGCGCCTACGTTCTACACGTACACTCCCTCACTCCCGCCCCGCCTCACCTTCTAACCACTTGTTCTTCCTTAACCCTTAACTTGGATTTCATTCCCCAGCACACTCAAAGACCTCTTTACAGTTCTCATTCTTCAGTTTTGCTGTTGCAACTGAGACAATCTGCTACCTATTTCTTTAAAACTTTTCCTCATCATTGGCTTTAATGGAGGGGAAAAAAAGAACTCTTGATTTTGCCCATTAATTTGTAATTGCTTTATGGTACCAATGGCGCTTTAGAGTCTGGGTCCCTGGAGTCAGAGAGACCTGGCTCCAAATCCAAGCTCTATGCCTTCATAGCTGTGTGCACTCGGAAAGTACTTAACTTCCCTAAGCTTTCCCCAACTGTTAAGTGGACATAATGACATAATTGACTATAAAGAGCTCAATATAACAGGCTGACTCTGGCACAAAATAATCACTCGATAAACATGAACTATTATCTCTAGTCCTATTTCTCAGTTCCTGGTATTTTATTTTTCTCTTCCTCACCTGAAGAATTCAGTGTCTCAAATAGCTTTTGATTAATATTCCTAAAGTCATTGTTCGTGGAACTAAAACCTTTCACCTACTTCTTTACTAATTAAAAAAAAATCGCTATTTGTATACTGCACAATATCTAATTTATCCAAAAACTCGTTTCATTTTTCTTAAAATACTCATTTCCTACGACTTCTGCAACCCTAACCTCCGGACTTTTCTTCTCTGCTGATCTTTCTTTACGACTGCCAGTTCCTCTCCAGGCACCCGAGACTGAGTGTCTTGAAGGGACAGACCCGGTTCTCTTCCTTTCTCGCACTACGGTCTCTCTGCTGGCAGCCGCGTGTCTCATCAGGGCACCCGAGACTGAGTGTCTTGAAGGGACAGACCCGGGTTCTCTTCCTTTCTCGCACTACGGTCTCTCTGCTGGCAGCCGCGTGTCTCATCACGGCTGCAGCTGCAACCTGTAGGTAAGTGAGCCACTTCCACATGACCTCTAGGAAGGTCTCCGTGAACCAGACCTTCGGGTCCACTGAGTGCCTGTTCCCAACAGCCTGCCAACATCAAAACATCAACCTGTGAAAACAAGGCAGCTTCCATTCACTAAACCCAAAGCTAGAATCATAATCTTCCTGGGTTCCTAACCCATGATCAGCCAGGCTGGATTCTTCCCCAGAATCCAAATACTGCTGGTGAGTGAATGGCCCCACCGTCCATCCCAGCTGCACAGGACAAAATTCTAAAACTCCAACAGCTAACTTTTGTAACTTTCTTCTTCTTGCCCTGTCCCAGTCTAAGCTACTCCATTTCCAGGATATGATTTTGTTACATAAATTTCAATCTATTTCTACAATAATACCAAGATATCTCTCTTGATGGTTTTCTTTGCCCCATTATCGCTATAAGGTAGAAGGTTCTTTGTGTGGGGGCATACTCAACAGTGCTCTGGGTTGACTCCTGGCTCTATACTCAGAGACCACCCCTGGCAGTGCTCAGGGACCACTGGGGATGCCTGGGGGAACTAGCGCCTGAAGGCCCCCCCCGCCCCCCTCTATGCCCTAGCTATGCCAACAAACTAACCCAGATCTTTTTATCTCCTTCACCAATTGGTTTTTTTTCTCCATTACATCTTATTCCTCTTTTTTTGTTTTTTATACCACCGTGGATACAATAAAAGATATCATTAGTTGTTTGGTTTGTATACAGTGTTTCAGCACCCGCCCCTCACCAGGCCCCTCCCACACACTCCGGTTCCCCCCCTTCCCCAGCCCGCCATGGCAGGTTCTTATCTTTCCCTTCTCTCTCTCTTCCTCCCCAGACTATGGATTCGAACAACATTAAAAGGTTGTCATGTATCCTTTTGCCTCTATTTAATGCCAGTTCTAGGTTGCATTAGTACCCTCGACATATCCCCCTTTCCATTTCTGTCTTACCAAACTCTGAATCCACGTTGTGTAATCTCCACCTTTGACAGACCCTGATATATGTTTCACTTGACCTTGGATATTGGTATCATAATATGTACAATATATTTATGCCATGCAAATAAATGCAGTCATTCTGTATCTGTCTCTCTCCTTCTGGCTAATTTCGCTCAACATAATCTTCTCCATGTCCATCCATATTTTATAACTTCATTTTTCCTAACAGCATAGTATTCCATTTGTAATGTACCAAAGCTCTTACAGTATCGACGCACTTGGTTCCCGTTGGTATTGTAATGCTGCTGAATAAAGTGGATGGTGTCCACGGATTTTTGGTTCCCGAGTGACCCGGTGGTATGCTGGTTGGGGTCTTTAGTCTTTAAGAGCCATTGTTTCAGAAAGGCACACCGTTCCCACCGGTCCCCCCCCCCACCACGCAGCCTTGTTGTTCTTCTTTGAATAGTCAGCTGTGGTGTAAGTGTACTTTGTTGTTTTGATTTGATCTCTTGTTTAGTTTAGCTTTTTCATGTTTTTGGCCATTCGTTTCTTCCTTGCTGAGTTTCTGTTCATTCTTGTCCCCATTTTTGATGGGGTTGTTTGTTTTCTTCTGTAAGTTCATCCTGATATATCCTGATATTACCCCATCAATGGGTATTGGGTGAATATCTTTCCATTCTTGGACTGCTTTTGTATCTTAGTCACTGTTTCTTTGGGTCGGCTTTTCAGTTTCAGTGTCCCTATGTTTATCTTTCTTCTAGTTGTTTGTTAGTGATGTTTCACCTTGAGTCCTTAGCTCATCGTGGAGGGTTTTTCCTATTTTTCTTCAATGTACTTTTGGATTCAAGTCATATGAGATCTTTAGTCCATTTGATCTGATTTTTTGCATGGTGTTAGACACAGGTCCAAATTCATTTTTTTACATGTTGCTGCCCAGTTTTCCCAACACCACTTGTAAGAGGCTTTCCTACTCCATTTTAGACTCATTGACCTTTCAAGTTATGATGTGTTTGAGGTTGTGTCATCTCTATTCCATAGGTCCACAGGTCTGTTTTTATTCCAATACCAGCTTTTTGTTTGTTTTTAGGGTCACACAGAGGAGGAACTCTGAGCTTACTCCTGGTTCTGTGCTCGGGATCAATCCTGGCGACTCAGGGGACCATTTCAGGTGCCAAGGACTACACCAGGGTCTGCATGCGCAAGGCAGGCTTCCTACCCACTGGACTATCTCTCTCTAGCCCCATCATACAATTTATTGTTTTTTTCAAAATCACTGTCTTTCTGTTCATCATCGATTTGCTCGAGCGGGCACCAATAACATCTCCATACATCCTGTCTCATGCTAGTAGAGCCCAAGGGCATCTGCTTGCTCCAGGAACATAAAGAGCCTCAAACCATTCCATCAGGTCATGGGAATGAGGTCTATAATTGTTACTGGTATTTGGCATATCAAATCTGCTTCATAATATCTGTATATGGTTTGTTTCTAATTCCTCTTTCCTAGCTAAGCCATGACTTTCTCTCTCAAAATTCCATTGGAATCCTTGACTCATTAATTCAAACCAGCATCATTCCTTAGTGGGGGAAGATAAAGGTAGACACTCAGGACCATAATCCTTTCACTGCAGAAACCCATCTTTGACACGGACACCAACAGATTCCTTTTCTCCCAGACAGTGCTCACAACCTGTACTTACCCAAAGAAACTATTCCTCGGTAACACATTTATCAAACACTGCATCGATCAATATATATGTCTCATGTCTTCTGTGTACATAGATTGTTCAGCTCTTTCATCATGAACTCACAGTTTAATATCAAGTATATCAAGTTGAACTTCCTTTGCTTGCAGTTTTTTCTCACGTTTCAAGGCATTTCTCTTGTTTGGTATTTTCTGATTTAATGAACAAACTAATGACTTTCTCGCTGTATTATTTTCCATTTTATTCATTTTACTTTATTTACAGCACCATGATTTACAATACTGCTAATGATAGGGTTTCATGCATACAATATTCCAGCACCACACCCTCTATAATTTGTAATTTTAAAGAAATGATGTTTCTTGTTTGAAAAGCAAAGGGCTGGAGATAGTTCTGAGTGCTGAGCCATAAGTTTTGCCTGCAGGAGCCACAAAACACTCTCCCCCCAACCGCTACCCCCAAAGCAAGCCCAGAGCTCCGGCACCAAGCGGCCCCAGAGCACCCTGGGTGTGGCCCCAAACAAAACAAAACACCAGTATGATTCATATCCTATACCCTATTAAGGGCATAATTCAGCTCTGTCCATCATTTGCATAATAATGTTCCTTAAAGAGAAGTTACTCAATAGACATGTTCTATAGAATGAAAGGAATTCTGCCAACAAATTCTGTGATGTTCATGAATACCAAAAAGAATATAAAACTGCTCAAGTATGTCAACTCATTTTGGGGAGAAACAACTGGGGGGCTAGAAAGGAGACAGAAGGAATTGATACCCAGTTCTGATTTCAAGAAAGGAGGCGTCACTCTAGCCACCCGGATGCTCCGAGCACAGTCCTGGGACCAGGCCACTCTGCCATCGGGCTCCACTCCCATCTCCCGTGCCACAGTGGAGTGTGCAATCTCCAGCACATGCCAAGTGTGTTCCAGCACAACCAGCATGCAACCCCCAGCAAGCACAACGAAAGACGGCAAGTGCACAGCCAATGCGACAAGCATGTGTGTGAAAACCACCGCAACCCTGGGCGAGCACCTGCACCCCAATTCAAGCATGAGACACCCTCCCCACCCCCAGCCAGCATGTGCGCATGCACCACAGTGTGTGATCCCTGGTCACTGCAACTCACTGTGCAAGCAACACAACCAAGTGCATGCAAACCTGGTCATGGCAACAAGGGAAAGGGAGGAGGCGGAAGGGGAAGAGGAGAGGGAGAGAGAAGGGGAAGGAGAAAGGAATGGGGAAGGGAAGAGGAAGGAAAAGGAAGGGCAAGTGAAAGGGGGAAGGTGTATGGAAGGGCAAAAGGAAGGGAAGGGACAGGAAGTGTTTTCTTTTTCTTTTTCTTTTTTTTTTTTTTTTTTTTTTTTGCTTTTTTGGGTCACACCCGGCAATGTTCAGGGGTTACTCCTGGCTCTTCACTCAGGAATTACCACTGGCGGTGCTCGGGAGACCATATGGGATGCTGAGGATGGAACCCAGGTTGGCTGCATGCAAGGCAAACGCCCTACTCGCTGTGCTATGGCTCTGGCCCCAGGAAGTATTTTCTTATATAAGTAATAAATTGCCGCTGGAGCACCTGGCCAAGTGTCACAGGCAATAGCATCCTGGCACAGTTGCTAGATCCCCTCAAAGAATAATGAAAAGAAGAAAGAGGAGAGTATGCTTGCAGATGGAGCTCCAGTAGCAGAACACATGTTCAATTCTTGGCACTGCACAGTCCCCGAGCACTGCTGGCTACAGCCCAGTGGCCTGGAGTTCCCCAGCATCACCGGCGTGGCCCACATAACAGTAGTGACAAAACTGCGGCAACCACCAACAGGCCTGTCTCTTAGATGCCATTCCTTTCCTAAACTCAGACTCTTCACTGTAACATAATAGCTTCTAAGCACTAGAAAATGGTAATCACTGGGGCTGGAGCGATAGCTACAGGGGTAGGGCGTTTGCCTTGCACGCCGCTGACCCAGGTTCGATCCCCGGCATTCCATATGGTCCCCGAGTACTGCCAGGAGCAATTCCTGAGCAAAGAGCCAGGAGTAACCTGGCTTTTTTGTGGACCCAAAAAGAAAAAAAAAAAATAACATTGCTGAGCAGGTTTAATCCCTGGCATCTCCAAGCACTGCCAGGAGTAATTCCTGAGTGCAGAGCCAGGAGTAACCCCTGCACATTGCTTGGTATGGCCCAAAAAAGAAAAAGAAGAAAAAGAAATGGTAAGCATTATGGAACTAACCTGAATTATACCCAATTCATTTTTGTTGTTCTTTGAGGACCGCACCCTGAGCAGTGCACTCAGCGATCATTACTGGCCGTGCTCAGGGAACCATATGGGTTGCCAGGAATCAAACCCCCAGTCAGCTGCGTACAAGGCAAGTGTTCTATCCACTATATATGGCTCCAGCCGACTAATTCCTTTTTATTCTCAAGGGAGTGTGTTTATAGATAGATGATACATCAAAAGGGAGCAGTAAAAATGGTATTTGATGGGTCCGAAGAGATAGCACAGCCGTAAGGCGCTTGCCTTAAGCGAAGCTGGCCCGTTTGATCTATGGCACCCTATAAGGTCCCCCAAGCACTGCAAGGAGTGGTCCCGGAACACAGAGCCAGGTATAAACCCTGGATACCGCCGGGTGTAGCCCTGGCAGTAAAAGCAAAGAAACAAAACAATAAAAACATAGTGTTCAACAAGGTATTTGACCAGGCTCTCGTTAAGCTGGCGGATAAAGTGGGTAATCGTGGATTAAGTGGGTAAGTGCTCATTAGTAACAGGCTACGAGGCTAAAGGGCAGTGCCTTAGGCATGTTTGAAGACTCAATCTGGGACCTTCTACTAGTCAACAATCAAGTAATTGAATACAGATGAGGAAGGTTAATAATATACTACTATTGGTAGCCAGTCTAAGGTTGACATCAGACCATGGGGTTAGAACATATTATGAAACAGGTGCAATATAAAATCACAATTAAAAGCCACAGAAATCGGCTAATACTAATAAAATGAAATTTAATGGGAGAAAAATATCTAAGGATCAGTCAGAGCCTGCACCCAAATATATACTTAATATATCTACACACATATGCACGGACATATTACTGCACATGTTACTGACGGGGGGCACTATGACTTAATTACCACCTATGGAAAACAAATCAACAAAAGAGGGGCTTTACAGCTCTGTTGACAACAAGCTAAATTCAGTCTGACAGCAACAAATTCAGTATAAGGTGGCTAGCAGGAAGCCTATTGTGACAGGGCTGGAGAGACAGCGGCAGGCAGGGCGCGTGCCTTGCACAAGGCAAATCCCTGTTCAATCCCCGGTGTCCCATATGGTCCCCCAAGCTCTGCCGGGAGGAATTCCTGAGTGCAGAGCCAGGAGTAACCCCTGAGCATCACCAGCTGTGGCCCCCAAACAAAAACAAAACACAAGCCTGCTGTAGCAGCAATAACACCTCACACCCACAGCCAGAAGTCCTGCTCAACTCTGAACTGGTCACATAACACCCGGGAAACTGTGTTGGGGCCCTCTGAGGGGCCACAGGCGCACTATCAGCGTGGCTCATGCTGGCTCAGGACAGAACCACCAGGATGGTAAGGAAACCTGGATATTCCATACAGGGAAAGACAGGAGAGAATAAAGACATATAAATAAGACAAGAGAGTCCTCGAGAGGAAAACAATGGCTACCCTCAGGCAGCCATTCAATGACTGAGAACTGCCAACCTATTTCGGACCGGACATTGGGTCAGTGGCTGAGAAGACAGAAGATCACCTTTGTCCACGAGAAATGTTTGTATCTATCTGAAGAGCTGAACCAGCCAGGACCTAAAATATACGTGTATGTGTGTGAATGTGTTCCAGCCTATATACATATATATACAACATACATACATATACATATATATACATATATACATATATGTGTGTATATATGTATATATACATATATGTATATATTGTTCCAGCCCATATATATACATATATGTATATGTATGTATATATACATATGTGTACATATATACATATACATATATGTACATATATACATATAGTATATGTGTGTTTGTATACATATATGTACATATATGTATATATGCATATATACATATATGTATTGATATATATGGGCTGGAACAATAGTAGAGCAGGTATGGCACTGGCCTTGCCCACGGCCAACCTGAGTTCCATCCCTGGCATCCCTGAGCACGCCAAGAGTGATGCCTGAGGGTACCACCAGGAGTATGCCCTGAGCACAGTTGGACATGCCCCCCCCCAAAAATAAACCAAAACAAAATAAAAGGCTGTTCTATATGACTTCATAAAGGAGAAATAGAACCAAATGAAAGAAGTTAGAAAGAAACTGATTTCAGCTCCATATAAGGAAGAGTTGATTACGAGTCAGGCTCTCTCCTGAGAGGAAGGAGCTGGGAAGACTCCAAGGCCCCCTCAGCAGGGGTGTGCTGGGGAGGGGACAGAACCAGACTGCAACCGACACCCCTGCCGGGGACTTTCTTCTCCCACCAGAGATGGACTAGACCGTCCCACCTGTACACTTGGGCTTCCCAGGTTTCCTGCAACTTCCGATTGGAAGCCTGTCTCCCCCAGCTCTGCTGTGCACCTGGGAGCAGATCTCGGCTCAGCCACAGGGCTGGGGTGGGGAGGAAGAGGCGCTCTGCACCTGACACCAAAAACCAACACTGCTCAAGGCGCCCTGTACAGGTGAAGAAAATGCCAGAACTCACTACCCTTAAATCACGATTGAGCCGGAATAACGCATTCTAGTGCATTCAATTCATGTTAAATAACGATTTCTTAGCCACTGCATCTCTTACTGGGAGCCATTTTTCTCTAACAAGGACGAAATAATTTTAACTTTAAGATCACTTCTGGAACCTGTGTCCTTAACACACACCCCCAAACCCACTGTTACAAGGTTGTGCAGAAGCCACGCACAGGATAGATTCCTAAAAATGAAATCAATTCTTTATCGGAGATGATGGAGCCTGATGCTGTGAGCTAATCAGATTGCAAAATTCTAATTAAATGACTACTTAAGTTGAATTCGTTTTAAAACTCAAGATAAAACAGAGAGAAGGCCTAGACCGTTTAGTTCTGGCTTTCAGAAACCGGTTTCCATTCATTCAAAGCTCGATTTCAATCGGGACGATTTAGTCATTTATCCAAGAGTCTTATATAGTGAGTGGCTCTGTGTGCTGCCAACGGGAACTTAAGGAGCGGATCCCTCCAAACTGGTAATAATAACTTCCTGGAAGCTGTCCCTCCCACTTCTACAATTTGGATCCAATAAAGCGGGCACAATTCGATTTCCAAGAGCTCTTCCCATCAGCAGCAGCAGCTCGGGAAAGGCAGAAGTGAGCCAAGAAAAGCATCTTTATAACCAACCACTCCCGGGCTGGGGGAAAACGGCTTTTCCCTCGGCGTGTCACCAACTCCGCTCGACCACTGCTCCTTCCCCCTGCCTGGTGTGGGGGAAGAAACGGGAGGAAGGGAAGTGGGAGAGGTGGGGGGAGCAGATAAACCCGGTTTGGGTGGGACGGCAGGATCCCCTTTGGCAGAAGTGGCTAAAGCCGGGTTCCCCCAAGGGGACTGATCCATCACGTTGCCAAGACAGCGCCAACCCGAGCGGGTCCGGAGCGAGGGGGCAGCTGGACGCCAAGCGGGTGCCCAAGGGGTGTCCAGGGACGGCCCCGGACAGCAGCGCGGCACCCCCGGCGTCCAGAGTCCCAACCCCAGAGCCCGGGGACGCACCGCGCGCCTCGACTTACAGTGACACCATCCTAGGTGACAGCACCAGTGCAGCTTGAAGCACTTTGCCGTGGCTGTGCGTGGCACAGATGGAGAGACCGTCGCACGGCTGGAAGTCCGGGCGCCGGGCAGCACAACTCCGCGCCAGGGCCTGCGCCTCGTCCACTTTCTCACTCTTCCAACCCCGCTCGGGCGCGGGCGCCGCAGCCGCCGCTTCACTCATGTCCTCTCGTCTCTCCCCGCCCTGCAACCCTCCACCTCGCACCCGAGTCGTGGAGCAGCCGGAGCCCGCGGGGAAGCGGCGTCGGGCGCGGGGCGGGAAGCCGAGGAGGAGGGAGGCGGCGGCGGGGCCTCGGGAATCGCGCCCCGCGCCGGCCGGCCGAGAGGAGCCGCCCCGGGTGCAGCAGCGGCCGCCCGGAGCGCGAGAGCAGGACGCCGAGCCCCGCCGCCGCCGCCTTCCTGCCTCCCCGCGCGGCCGCCCCCGCGCGCCGCCGCGCCCCCACGCGCACGCGCGCGCCGAGCCCTGCGGCCGGCCCCGCCTTCCCGCACACGCCCTCGGGAGCGGCGGGGCGTCGGCGCTGCCTCCCGTCGCCGCCCCGCCCGCCCCGGGCCACGCTCCCCTAAGGTGCGGGCGCCCACGCCGCGGCGGCGCCTCGGGGATCCGCCGCGCGCGCTTCCCCCCTCCGAGCCGGGCCGTCTCCACCCCACCACGGCCACACGACGCGTCCACCGTCCGCGCAGGGCTGGGCACGCCGAGGACACGCCCACCCGGGCCGCCCGCGGGGCTGCTCCCCGCGCGCCTGCCAGCGAGCTTCTCGCGCGCGCGCGCACACGCAGCCTCTCGCGACAGCCGTCGCGCGCGCCTCCCCGGGGAGTCTGGACCCAGGGACCCCAGAGGCGCGCGCGCGGGGGGAGCGCGCGAGCCCGTCCCCAGGGCGCCTCCCTCCCCCCACCCCCACCGCCTCGCTGGAAACTCCTCCACCCCAGCCCCCATCCTGTGCCAAGGTGATCCCACCCACCCGCGGGTACCTTACATGCCCTTCTGACCCTAGTGACAGAGGGAAAAGTGACCAAGTTTAGGGGGACAGGGGGGGGGCTGGCTGTCACTGTGTGTGTGTGTGTGTGTGTGTGTGTGTGTGTGTGTGTTGTGCTATACTGATGAATGTGTAAGTGATCTGTGGGTTGGTTGGGTAAGTGTGTAGTGGTTGGGTGTGTCGTATATACGCATGACTGTAATGCGGAGTGTAGTGGATGAGCGTGTGCATGTATGTGACCAGTGTGGATTGTAGGTGGTGTGTCTGTGAGTGAACTGGAGGGGCCAGAGCGTCAGGATAGTAGATAGGGTGCTTACGTTGCATGCAGCCGGCCTGGGTTCCATCCCGGGAATCCCTGAGCTCAGAGCCAGGAGTAAGCTCTGAGCACTGCAGGGTGGGGCCCCAAAATTAATAACGATGATAATAACAGTTAGAACGAACTGGTTTATAGTGAGGGTGTAGTTGAGTATGTGTCTGCATGGTGTTGGGTTGTTAGGATTTACAGAGAAGTGTGTGTGTGTGTGTGTGTGTGGGGGCGTGTTGTAGCAGTGTGTCACATGAATACGTGTCAAGTGTATATGGTGATGGGGGGCAATGTGGTATGTGTGGTTGTGAGCACACAAATGGGACTCATTTCTGTGTCTTTGCATGTGAATGTGTGTGTGCGTGGCCAAGCTGGTGGCTGCGGTTCCCACACACAATCAGCTGCCTTCTTCTCTCCTGGGGACAAGTTGCTCCAAATAGATTTTCCACACCAGGCTGGGCTGCCGGGAACCTTCCCAGGGCTGGCTACACTAAGAGAAAACAAACCATTCGCTCCTGAGGAGCCTGGCTTGGGAATTCGGCGTTTCCCTGTAACAAGGGCAGAGCCCAGTCTCGAACACCAAAAGGGAGGGGGAGGGAGAGACCTCCCGTCATTATTTGCCAAATGAGCTTCAGAGCAAAGTGCCTGTAATTGCAGGGGCTCAGGGAACACAAAACCCTTCAGTTTAAATGCTGAGTGGGAACATGTTTATGCCCAGGTCCACTTTTTTTTTCAATTTTATTTTTTTAAATACCGTGATTTACACAGTACAAAGCTTTTTGCGACACTGTTGTTAGAAAGACTCATCGTTCAGCACCAATCCCACCACCAGTGTGCCCCCACCACCACCAGAGACCCCCATTTCCCACCCACCCTCACCCCCCATCCCCTTGCCTGCTCTCTGAGAGGTCACTTCCGGCATCAATTATGAAGGGGTCACTTCCGGCATCAATTATGTTGATCATCACAGCCCATATAAGGGAATGGTATTGACAAAGTCGTTGCTTTATTTTCTTTCCGGGCTGTTGTGTGGGAGTCTGGCCTATTCTGTTCTTGGAGTCCCGTTCTGGGTTTCCAGAGCACAGTTGCTCTCTACTGTCAACCCAGACTCACCACCACTGCACCTGTGGCAACACCTGTTTCACATCTATCTCAACCTCTCTTTGACTTGGTCCCTACGGCGTACACTGAATAATCTATACTGCTCGTTGGGGCCGCTTCTCTAAACACAGTGAATATGGTCTTAGACAAAACTCATTAGAGATTCTTAAAACTCATTGTGCCATCTGAGCCCACTATATAGGAAATTTTCATTGTGTTCCCACAAACCACACATCGTGTCCACACATTGGGTTTCTATGAGATGGGATGGGATACGTGTTAAATGAGTATGCTAGATTTTGAGATATTAAGCGGGTGCTTTGCCATGGGGGTCGGGCTGGGTCCAGTTATGGAGTCCGGACCTTGAGGATGACTGTGGTTGTGTTGAGCGAGGTTTTCCAGCCTCTGAGAGTCTATCGGGGGTGGAGGGGGCAGGCAAGGGCCAGAACCTGCCCCCACTTCCAGGTCGCCCCATCAGCCTAGCACAGGTGGGGGAAGGCGGAAGTTCCGCCCTGCGCCTGACTATCTGGTTTCTGGCCCACAGCATTAGCAGCCGTTCTGGGAGGGACCGCCAGGCCTTTGTGCTGGACGGAGGTTGGGAAGAGGCCCCCGCTTCCAGCTCCCTGGAAAGCCTGGTGGACTTGGCCCCTGAGTCCCGCATAGCCCAGGTCCATCCACTTCTCTCTCTTTACTCTTCTCCTTTGCACTGACAAAGAGGCCCATCAGGGTTTTGAAATAACCAAATTCATCTCCAGGCACTGAAAATCCTCTGCTGCCATAAGCAATCTTTTATAATTTTCTCTTTTATTTAACCTTGGCATGAGAAGGGAAATGTAATTTGCATATATCTGACTAGTGAAGTCTCCAATTCTTAGAGGTTAGGGATTCAATTGAATGGCAAGGTATTTTCAAGAAAAAGACTCAGAATCAAAATCGTTAAACATAGTTCCCCCAATTTAACATTGAAACAGAAACATGAAACACCATCTTCAGCTAACAGACCCCTCCCCCACACACACACCTCCTGAAAAATGTCCTAAGGACATTTATCCTAAACATCCCTGACTCATAAAATCTCTCCATCCCTGCTGTTCATTTCACAGTCTGACCCACCTCGGAATCACATGAGTAAAAGGGAGAGAAAACTTAATGAAAGAAATCCATAATCCATTATTGCTGCAGCAAGCCAAACAAGAATTTTTTCAAACAAAGAAGGATTCCCATCTCTTCTACCCCACTTTTTCTCATGTCCAATACACAGCCTCACTCACATACGCCCCCATATCATCAAAGCCCTTATAGCAAGATCCTCTCAGTATTTCAGGAGCCGATACATGAACACAAGCCCCTAGAGAAACGTCCACTGTAAGGTAAAGCATTCCCCAAGAATCTATGCCAGATGACGCGCGTGCCATCTCAAATAGTGAAAAGGCAACGTGACAGTAATGAAATAGAGCACTGTAAGAGGAGACAAAGGCGAACGGTCCAAATAACCTACTTTACGTGAGCCCCATGATTTGTAGCTGAGAAGTCTGTGTTTTAGCTTATCATAAGCTCATTCCATCCCCTTGCCCTGCAGAAGTTATTAACCTTTACAGTCCTCAGGGGGAGCAGAGAAGGTAAATGTTGTGTGACCTCTCGAACATATATACACAGAGTGTTCCAGATGTGCTGTCAAGATACAGATTTTTAACATTCTATTGTGGAAAATGCAACAGATACTAAAGTAGAGAAGTTAAAATCATGAACTGCCATCTTCCCCTCCCCTGTTTTCCTCTATAATAATTGACTTTCTACAGCCGTACCACCCTGAACGGCGCCTGATCTCATCTGATCTCAGAAGCTAAGCAGGGTCAGGCCTGGTTAGTACTTGGATGAGAGACCACTATTATTGACTCCTTAGGAAAATCTTATTTTTCCCCCTTTAACTCTGCCTATTTCTGACCCCACTCAACCACTAGATCATTTTGAACCAAATCCCAGACATTATATATTTTATCCATAAATATTTTAGCATTTATCTCTAAAGGGACGTTTAACACCATAACCCGCAATACCATTAGCACATAAGCAAACACAGTTTGATAATAGACTTGTCCCAGGATCTCACCAGTTCCCCAGTTCCCCTTTGAGAATGTTAGTCCTGCCTGGAATTTTCCAGTTCTCTCCCCACTTCTTCTCTGACCTACCTAGACTAATATATCTTCCCTCATACCCTTAACTCAACTTTGATCAAATAAGGAAGTATTGAACTAGCACCTCTTCCCTTTCCTCCTTCCTGTGAAAATTTTAAGCTCCTCAGGCCCAGGACCAGGATTCTGTCGTATTCTCCATCTCATTCCCAGTCCTGAGCAGAGCAAATAGCTACAGAAATAGAGAAAAATATTCCATCTCAGATTCCAAGAGCCTGGGGGAAAGTCCCTCTGTGTTAAATTGTTTGCAAATATATGTGTGAATAATTACTTTCCTTGGAACTCTTGGATAGTCGCACCTATCAATGAAAGCAATACACAGCTTCTGCGGGCCAGGTCCACAAGGCATGACTTAGCTGGGTTTTGCTTTTTCAAAAGTCCTTCATGGAGAGATGGCACAGTGGGTAGAGCACTTGCCTTACACAAGGCTGGCCTGGGTTCAATTCCTGCATCTTATGTGGTCCCCAGAGCCCACAAGATTTGGTCTCTGAACCCAGAGCCATGAGCATAGCCAGGTATGGCCCCCAAACAAAAACAAACAAAAGTCTGTCTCAAGGCTGCAGTGAAGGTCATGGCACTGCAATCTAAAGGGCCAACCAAGACTTTGCTGCCAGGCTCACTCACTGATTGCTTTTTAGCGAATTATTTTCCTTCAGACGCTGTTGGGCTGAAGGTCCCTCAGTGGTTTTTGACTGAAAAGCACCCTCAGATCCTTACTACATAGAATTCTCCAGAGCACAGTTTACCCAGAGCAGGTTTAGCAGAGAAAACATTAATTTTTAAAAGTCACAACCTACTTTTTTTCTATTTAATTTTTGAATTGAATCACCATGAGATATTCAGTTATAAAGTTGTTCATGATTGGATTTCAGTCATACAATGTTCCAACACCTGTCCCTTAGTCAGTGCGCGTTTCCCACCACCAATATCCCCAGTATCCCTCCTACCACCACTCCAGAACCTGCCATATGTCAGGCACTTTTCTTCTCTCTCTCTCTCTCTCTCTCTCTATCTATCTATCTATCTATCTATCTATCTATCTATCTATCTATCTATCTATCTATCTATCTATCTATCTATCTATCTATCTATCTATCTATCTATCTATCTATCTATCTATCTATCTATCTATCTATCTATCTATCTATCTATCTATATATCTATCTATCTATCTATCTCTCTATCTATCTATCTATCTATCTATCTCTCTATCTCTCTATCATCTATCTATCTATCTATCTATTATCTATCTATCTCTCTCTCTCCCCAGTCCTCTCTCTCCTCCTCTTATTTTTTTGGGGGCATTATAATTCATAATACAGGTACTGAAAGGTTATTATGCCTTTTATTTGGCAGAAGAGACATCATGTCACTTTTGCCATATCTTATCTGATAGAAGCAAGTCACCAGCTTGAATCCTCACATAGGGAGAGGAGATTCCATGAAGACCTCAATGCCAGTAGGCCGGAATGATTAGGAGCCATTTCAGAACTGACCAACCAGACTAGTCTTGCTTCTAGCAATGGCAGAATAGCAAAGGTGGCAAAGTCTAGATGTTCAAAGAGGCGCTCGTGTTGGGTCTGCCCTCTATCTGTTTGGAACCGTCCGTCCACCATCATGTGTACAAATCTGAGCAAGCCAGCTAGAGGATGAAATGCCTCGTGGAGGAGGCTAGAGGTGTCCTGATAATGAGCAGTCAATTTGCAGCATGTGACCTGTCGGCATTTTGAACCATTAGTGACACTATACTGGATTGCCTTATTCTCATCAGCCGCTGAGAATAAGCAGAAGACAGTACAGCAAGTATTTCTAGTATCTGACTAGAAAAACCACCAGGATGAACTACAGAGCTATGTGCTACAGACAACATTTGTTTTCAGCGTGAAGTTTTGAGTGCTTCCTTATCTGGTAAAGCAAAATGATCCACCAAGTCTGTCACGTTGTCTACAAAGTGACTGAGGATTCAGGAAGTGAAGGCACTTGCGCAGTGGTCTCGGTACAGCTGGCAGAGATGGGGGTTGGGAGAAAGTGGTCTAGGATCTGGCTGGCATCAGAACAATGCAGATGGTTCCAGGCTATGCTCTGTTGTTTTCTAGTTGAGAGCCCTGGGCAAATTTCCCATGCTTTCTAGTCTTCTTCATCAGCAAAACAAAACAGAAGGCTTTCCAGAACATCTTTCAGAGCTTAGAAGCTAGGACTTGCCTATCGATTATGGACAGAGCCTAGGTTAGAATCCCTTCAGTTCAATATTGAAAGTAGGCATGATAGCCCCTCGGTGTATGTATTGCAAACCACAATGTGCAAATGAAAAGAGGGAGGGGAGAGAGAGAGAGAGAGAGAGAGAGAGAGAGAGAGAGAGAGAGAGAAGCAAAGTGCCTGCCCTAGAGGCAGGTGGTGGGTGGGGCAAAGAAGGGAAACGGGGTCATTGGTTGTGAGAAACGTTGACTGGTGGAGGGATGGGTGTCACAACATTGTATGACGGAAACCAAATCATGACCAGCTTTGTAAAACTCTACCTCATGGTGTTATAATGCAATTATTTTTTTTAAAAAGAATCCCTTCAGTTCTGATGTCACTTGGAGAGAGTGAATATTGCCTCCCCATTCTACTGCACATATTTGTCTAATGCACTTGTAAGCTATGTCCATGCACACCAATCATTCTGAACGTTTTGATAAATCGAGTCATTACAAATCAGTTACTTTTGGACTGCTTGATTGAACCAAGCAACTAATTCCACTATGGTTATAAATAACTTGCTAGTAATTGGTCAATTTGTCATATTAAAGCAATTAGGATGATAAAGTGGATGGAGACACTTCCCAATGAGGTGCAACTAAATTAGGAGTCCTCTGTGGAAAAGAAGGAGCCTCTTTAGTATTGTTGCTGGCATAATTCAGACCCTCACTATCCCCTTTGGCTAGAAGGAAAGAACAGTGACTTTGGAACCAGACTAAATGGAATTAAAGCTCAACAACTCTACCACCCCACTTGCAACTTGGGACAAGTAATCTAACTGTCTCTGACATGAGAATTATAATCCCATCTCCCTATATGCATAGTACATTTAGTATGTGACGAGCCGAGTGCTTTATCCTGCTCACAGTAGATCCTCAAAAAATAATAGTCTTTCTTTTCCCAATAACTTCAAATCTCCCCAGCCCACAGAATATGCTCTAATCCTTCACTCAACATATTGAAAAATGATCTCTCTCAAAAGATCACATTGAACCAGGTCTTAAAACCCTTTGTTGTTTGGCATTGCCACTGAAAGAATTCAAACTTTTTACGGGTTATACAAAACTCTTCCAATCTCTTCTCCAGCTACCTTTTCCCATACTTCCCACATCTGTATCTTCTCTGGATATATTTTTTAGCTCTAGACACATAATACCCGTTTCTCTGCCATATGCCTCCTCGTGATCATGGTATATCCCCTGCCAGGACACAGATACATGGGGCAGAGCTGCTACCGCTCTCCCTGTGCTGGCTGATCATGAGGCGTCCGGGAGGGAAGGCAGGTTCCAGCCCTGGTCCGTCATCCCAACAGAGCCTCACAAGAAGCCAGAAGAACCCCTCACACCATGAGGGCAGCCATTTTCAACATCCAGACTACACAGCTCATCAGAGCTCCACCCAAGAGAAAAGCTGATATCTCCCCATTGCGGTTCACCAGTAAATGCACAAAGTGAGAGCCTACCTACTACCAAAAGTATCCCACCTACACAGCAGAGCCTGGCAAGCTACCAGTGTCATATTTGATATGGCAAAACAGTAACAATTATAGACCTCATTCCCATGACCTGAATAAATGGTTTGAGGCGCTTCCTGTTCCTGGAGTGAGCAGATTCCCTTGGGCTATACTAGCATGCCACAGGGATGTATGGAGATGTTACTGGTGCCCACTCGAGCAAATCGATAAATAACGGGAAGATAAGTGATCCAAATGATGTGTCTCCTCATACTGTTTTTTTTTCTGTTTTGTTCCTGTATGCAGGAGGGACCTTATCTTTCCTACATGGTCCAGCTTCAAACATGAAATCTTTTCTTAATTCACTCATTCCTCACACAAGAACATTCCATTTCTAACACTTGGTACCCTAAGTTTCAAGATAGGTACAGTGCATTGCTGTATTCCCAATACCTGACTTTGTTTTGGGAGTTTGGAAACACACACAACAAATATTTCTGAATAAAAAACATTAAAACATTTATGAGTAAAAGTCTTAAATAACATTGAAAGACAAAATAACTCCTTTTCAAAACCTTAAGTCCTAAAGCTAGGAGAGTCCTTTGAAAATAAAAGGAAGCCTCACATCATGTGAGACTTGAATTCTGCATAGGTGTCAGGCCTCCAGCAGTTACAGACTCAAAAGAGGTATTTTATCTTTTTTGTTTGTGGGGTCTGGGCGAAAGATCTGGAACCACACACCTTGTAGTACTTAGGAGCTACTCCTGGCTCCGTGTCAAGGGATCACTCAGAGTGATACCCAGAGGACCACACATGGTGCTGGAATCAAAGCAGCATTGGCCATTTGCAAGGCTAGGGAATTGCCTACACTACGGTTTCTCAGGTCCACAGAGATGCTTTGGGCACGGCAAGAATGATACAGCTAAAACAGAAACACAGTTGTGCTCTCCACTCCCCCACCCTTGAGCTACTGCACCACCAGTGACAGCTTTCCTGCAAAGTATCCCGGTGTGGCAGCAGTAAAGGCACGTGGAAAACCAGACCTGAGTCCAAAATAGCATTGTTTGTATTTTTAAAGAGCCAGAAGGGGTTGATATTTGTGGCTCACCTTAATGTGATTTTCAAAACTCACCGTTTATCCCTCGGCTGCTCTTTGAAAAGAACACTCCAGGTTTGTGCATAATTGTTTTACCAACCAGAAAAGTATTTTTATCTCTGGAAAAAAAAACAACCAAACAATGTTAGTGAGGAAAGTAAACCTCCAGAGCAGGTTTAGACTGTAAAAAGGGGAGGGCACGGAGGCCACTCATTACTGTGCCAAGCAATCAGCCTCCCGTGGGCATCCACACACCCCTGGGCATGGAAGCCCAATAATCACCGGGCTTTCCCTGGCTGATATGATGTGACACTAATAGAAGGAAGATCTGGGTCAATTTTGCTCAACACAACACATTCTTACGCTCCAGTGCTCCCCACGTACTTCTGGAAGCAATGGACCTCTCATAATTTGGAAATAAGAACCTACTGGCTTTCTTTTCCTCTTTTTTTTTAATGGTAGGATAACACACACCTTCTGCCATTTCCATAAAAAAAATCCTTTTCTTGATGATTAGCAATTAAAATAATTCAGCTTTAATTAGCTCCTTTTGGTAAGCAGCTTTGACAGTGAAGAGCTATCCGCATACAATAACTGACTCATGGATTATAAATGAGGTGGCTGAGGTGCAAATGGCAACCTGAGAGGCTGCCCGGCTGCAGGTGGTGGCTCCCAGCCATACTCAGGGCCAGGGCCTGTGTTCAGTGGCCACTGACTGTGGAAGAATTCTGGATTCCTTAGCGTCTCTGTGCTATCCTCTGGGCCAAGTGCTGATGATCATTGGAGGGGAGATAAAAATCAGCCATAACAGGGGCCGGGGCGATAGCCCAGCGGGTAGGGCGTTTGCCTTGCACGTGGCCGGCCTGTGCCGGCCGGGTTCGATCCCGGCATCCCATATGGTCCCCTGAGCACCGCCAGGAGTAATTCCTGAGTGCAGAGCCAGGAGAAACCTCTGAGCATTGCCGGGTGTGACCCAAAAAGAAAAAAAAATCAGCCATAACAGAAGGAACAGGAACTGCTTTGATGAAGCAAGGGTTAAACAAAACCAAACAAAGGAGAAACATCTTAGTCAGCCTTGAGCCTTTAAAAATCCTTTCACAGGAAGCCAGACAGCTAGTACAGAGGGTACAGCATTTGCTTTGCAAGTGATTCTATCCTGACATCCTGTATGTTTCCCTGAGCACCACCAGGCGTAATTGCTGTGTACCGAACCGGAAGTAACCCCTGAGCATTGCCAGCTGTGGCCCCAAAACAGAGACAAACAAAAAAAAATCCTTTTGCCAGGGACTAGAGAGATAGTGCAGTGGATAATGAACATGCTTGCATATATGTGACCTGGGTTCGATCACCTGCATTCCATATGGCCCCATGGGCATCTGCGTGCAGTAGTAATTATTGAGAGAAGAGCCAGGAGTAATCTTGAGCATTTCCAGGTGTAACCCTATGCCTAAAAACAAACAAAATGTTTCACAGAAAAAAATGCATTCATTGTGGAGATGTGGACAAATGGGTGGGAAGGATAAGAAACGTGTGCCCCAGGAGGCTGGAGGGAGCCTTGTGTAAGTCTGCCTTGAAAGGCTGGAGGTCCAGAGAGATAGCACAGTGGGCAGAGCACTTGCCCTGGGTTCAATTCTCCGGCACCCTGTATGGTTCCGCAAACATATTCAAGATTGATCCTTAAGAGTAGAGCTAGGAGTAAGTCCTGAGCGCTGCCAGGTGTGGCCCAAAATAACAAAAAAAGTAAAGCAAAGCAAAACAAAAAAAACTAAGTTACTGGGCCTGAGGGAACAATGATCACTCAAGAGAAGGAATTGGGAGGCAGAAGCCAGGTCCTGGAAGCTGAGCACTGAATCTTCTAGACCAGCCGCTTTTGAACCCTCTTGGCCAAAAGCACCTTGTTCAGTAGAAATCCATTAAGAAAACGTCAGGGAAATCCATTGGCTAAGTGCAGCTGCTCAGGTGAGGCTGATCATACGTGAGGAGTGCTGGAGGCCCATTTTTAGTCCTCACAGCAACAGGGACAGACGTCTGCTCCAGAACAGGCTGGAAGAGCGCAGGTGAGCACCTCTAAGATGGCTCCCAATATCGTTATCCCCTGATTTTCACATCCCAAAGTACACCCACATTGACTGAGGCCTGTCTTCAACAGGTCCACCCACTGATGATGTCACTTCAAAGGTTAGGTCACAAAAAAATATGGCTTCTGCTGTCTCTGTGAGACCTCATTCTGAGGGAGGCCTACACCCTGCTATGAGAGGCTCCACAGAGCAAGGAACTGACGCCCATAGCAAAGGCACAGTGAGCGCCTGAGGTCTGCAGGCAACCACGAGAGAGGTGGTCACCAAAGCTGCCCGACAGAATCTTGAGATGAAACTTATTCCGGCCAATGCCTCTGACTGCAGCTTTAAGATAGACCCAGGACCAGCTAAACTACCCAGATTCCAGACAATAAATGTTTGTTTGGAGTCTCTAAGTTATGGGGCTATTTGCTATGCAGCTAGATAGATTGGAGCCATTGAGAAATTCCGGGCACAAAGTGACAGGATCAAATGTGCATTTGATGTGTGTGTGTGTGTGTGTGTGTGTGTGTGTGTGTGTGTGAAGCAATATCATTTTATTAAAAAGAAATTAGGGGCCGGAATGATAGTCCAGCAGGTAGGGCATTTGCCTTGCACGCGACCGGCCTGTGCAGGCCCAGGTTCGATCCCGGCATCTCATATGGTCCCCTGAGCACTGCCAGGAGTAATTCCTGAGTGCAGAGCCAGGAGCAACCCCGAGCATTGCCAGGTGTGACCCAAAAAGCAAAAAGATAAATAAATAAATAAAAATAAAAATAAATAAAATTAAAAAATTAACTTAGGAGTTAGTGGGGTAGTACAGCGGTAGGGTGCCGGATTTGCATGTGATCAATCCAAGTTCCATTCCCAACATTCCAAATCAGTCGCCCCCCCCCCCCCAGGAATGATCCCTGAGTGCAGAGCCAGGAGTAAAGTCCTGAATATTGCCAGGTGTGGCCCCCAAATCCTGAATGAATGAATGAATGAATGAATGAATGAATTTACTTAGAGAAACGTGAGGCAAGAGAATGAGAGTGATATGAGTTCAAGAGAGAACATAGGCTTCTCTAGAGAGGAGGAAAGCCCAAATGTTCATTCTTCATATTAATTTTGGAACCACGAGGAGAAACAGAATGAAGTTACTAAAGCTAAGATCACAGCTAGTCCCGGAGGGCCATAAAAGCCACCTGAATGGAGGGGCCAGAGAGTCAGCACAAAGGTTAAAGAGCTTGCTAAGTACACGGCAAACTATGGCTCAAAACCCCACACCACAGAAGGCCCCCTGAGCCAAGCTAGGAGTGAGCCCTGAGCACAGAGCCAGCAGTAAGCTCTGAGCACCACCCAGTGTGGTTTACCAAAGAAAACCATTTGAACTGTGGGAGGTAAAAGAAGGGGTGTAATATAGATCCCGAAGAGGAAAATTTGAGATTACTTGGTTCTGGGAAGCAAAGTTGCTTCAGAGACAATGTCAGGCGTAAGCTAGGAAATAAGGGAAGGGAAACACCATGAGACAGCTTGGGGTGTATGGACAGCTACGTGGCTGGGAAACATCCTGACAGATAATATTAATAGTTACCAGGAGGTGGCTAAAATAAGTTGGGAATCAGGTCTTCTGCATACCAAGCTGCATTTAGACAGTAAGGGCTGAATCCCCAGTGCCTTTGGAGGGGCCTAAGAATTAATCCGGAAGAGTGAAGAGCTCTGGAGATAGATTAAAGGCCAGCACTGGACTGTAGTGAGTCACAGGCATCCAAGCAAACACCTGAAACTTGGAGCTGCCTGCCTGGCCAAATTCATTTTTCAAGAGAAGAGTGATTTTTAAAAACAAACAAACAAAAAAGTATTTGTTGTTATTTATTTTAGTTTGGGGCCTACATTTGGCAGTTACTCACTGCTTATGACTGACTAAGTTCAGGAATCACTCTTGGTGGGCCTCAGAACCACATAGTGTGCTGGGGATCAAACCCGGATTGGCTGCCTGCATGGCAAGTGCCCTGCCCATGTCCTCTCTCTCCAGCCCCAAGAGAAGCTAGCTGTAACCGCTCTCTGAGATGGGTTGCTGCAGCATGAAAAGAAGAAGGTTGTGAGGTTTGGAGCCAAGCAGCACTGAGTTTGAATCCACCAAGAGATTCAGTTGCTGACTGGCGTTCCTGGACACGTGGATGATGCTCTCTGGCCCAGCCTCTCCTGAGCTGTCTAGTGGGATAGTAATGCCAGTTTCAGTGGGGTTTTTGGGATAAAGTGCGATAGTGAGGCTAACTGCTAAGAACAGCTCCCGGGGCACGAAACAGGCACTTAAGAATGGGCAGCTTACATTATGATGGCGATTTAATACCATCATCTCCTATTAAATTTAGGCCACTCTAGTCCAGAGGATGTCCTTACTGGGTCATCCTGAAACCAGCAAAAGCATCATCAAAAGGACCACCCACATTAGAGATCTTAGTCACTATCACTATCACTATCTTCCCGTTGATCATCTATTTGCTAGAGCGGGCACCAGTAATATCTCCATATGTCCTGTCTCATGCTAGTAGAACCCAAAGGCATCCGCTTGCTCCAGGAACATAAAGAGCCTCAAACCATTATATTAGGTCATGGGAATGACCTAATATAAATGTTCCTAGTATTTGGCATATCAAATACGACACGAGCAGCTTGCCAGGCTTGCTGTGCGGGTGGCATACTCTTGTAGTCACCTCTAAATAAAGCAATTATTGATGAACCGCGCTGCCACTAGCCAGGCTAGCCGAGCCGGGCTGTAATAGTCTGGTCTGCTGGGTGGAGTTGTGACTAGAAAGAAGTCCTATGTGGAAATGGCGGCCCCCATGGAGTTGGGGGCGTCGTCTGGCTTGTTGTGAGGCTCTGCTGGGGTGACAGGCCAGGGCTAGAACCCGCCATGCCTCCCGGGCGCCTCATGAGTGGCTGGGCACAGGGAGAGCAAGTAGCAGCTCTGCGCCATGTCTGAGAGTCTCTGGTTCAGCATACCTGGGTCAGATTGAAAAAAAAACTGCTGCAGGGTGGGTGTCGATGATCCAGGGTGTGATAGTCTGGTCTGCTGGGTGGAGTTGTGATGAGAAAGAAGTCAGGATGTGGAAAGCGGCGTACTAGAGATCTTAGTACGCAGTATATAGAAGAGAGTGTATCTGAGCATGTGTGTGTGTGTGTCGTGTGTGTGTCTGTGTCTGTGTGTCTGTGTGTCTGTGTGTGTGTGTGTATGGAATAGTGGGATGTATCTATCAGGACTGAAGATAGTTTATTTTATTTATTTATTTATTTATTTTGCTTTTTTGGGTCACACCCGGTTGTTGGATGACAGATTTAGCTAATCTGGGAGCTTTGTTGTTTTGCCCAAACAGTGGCAAACAGTGTGGCAGTTACAGAAGTCACCTTGATTGAATAACTTCTGACTTATACATCTACTAAGACTTCTATGTTTTCTAGTTTGGGCACAGCTCCTCTTTATACCCACTGCACCCAGTGTGGGACAGTTAGAATTTACCAGGAGACTACCACCCTGGCTACATTGAGACCATAGGAAGACTATAGGAAAGATCATACTAGTTTGCTCTAAGCAGGCGAGTGTGACCCTTTCAGTACGAGAACAAGATACTCAGAATCACCCTGGTGCAGATAATAATAAGGACCTTGTGGATATCATCTAGATTACATGAAGCTCATGAAATTAAGATGTACTATTTTATATCAGCCCTCTCTCTCTCCAGTGTTTTACATAAGAGATAATCTCGGGATTAGTCCTTGGTGTAACCTTTGTTTATACCTGCAATAGGGTGTGGCACTGCTCTTCTACACTCTGTTTAGGGTTCTTTGTTGACATGACCCTCTCAGTTGGATTACTTTGGTGTATATAAGGGGACTGACTTGAGGTCCCTTCACTTTGGGCCTTTTGCTTTGGCTTTTGGCTCCTGTGGCTTTTGGCTCCTCGACCTTTTGCTTTTTGGCTATTGCTTTTGGCTTTTGACTTTTTGCTCTTTGGCCTTTTTGCTCCTTCTTCTGGGTAGGACTCATCTTGGGTGAGATCCTCTCTCTTTGGTGGGAGACTTAGGCTCTTTTGTATGGTCTAAGTTCAGACCAGAGCTAGAGTTTGTTCATTATATTGGAGTGCTGTGGAAGAGCTTTTGTACTATTAAAAGCCTTTTGGAACTGCACCGGACTCGTGAGTTTTCATCTGTTCCCCGGCATCCTCGGAGTAGAAGAGAACTTATGTCCTGACACTGTCGGGACCCCGGTGGCCATCCCTGACACCCGGTGACACTTAGGGGTTACTTCCTGGCTCTTTGCTCAGGAATTACTCCTGGCTGTGCTAGGGGACCATATGGGATGCTGGGGATCGAATCCGGGTCGGCCGCATGCAAGGCAAACGTCTACCAACTGTGCTATCACTCCGCCCCTGAAGATAGTTTAAACAATAGGAAGGATTTTTCTGGTTGTGTGTGTGTGTGTGTGTGTTTGTGTGTGTATGTGTAGGGGTAGGGGGAGGGAAGCACCTGAGAGAAGAGTAGTAGGACCAGAAATGGAAAGGATTATTAAGTGAGCTTTCATGGCTCAGAAAAGTGTAGACACAGAAGAGTGATGAGGTGACTTGTCTTAAAGCAGAAAAGTGCTCAGGCCAGAGAGACAATACAGCTGATAGAGCACTTGCATTGCACATGGCTGACCTGGGTTTGATCCCAGCACCCCTATAGTCCTTAAGCCTGGCCAGGAATAATCCTGAGCTCAGAACCAGGGGTAAGCCCTGAACACTGTTGGGTGTGGCTCAAAAACAAAACTCAGAAAGTACTCATTCCATAAATATATGGAATATATATATAGATTAGATATATATAGCTACATATCTAATATATATTATTAGATATATATCTTTAGATATATCTAACATATATTAGAGAGATATATCTATATAGCTTATATATAAGATATCTATATATAGTATATATACTTATATATAAGATATGTAGTATAGTAGATATGCTATATATACTACATATCTTATATATATAAGAATATAGTATATATAGTATATATAGTATATATAGTATATATAGATATAATATATAAATATAATATATAGATATAATATATAGATATAGTATATAATATATACTATATATACTATATATATTATATACTATATTCTATATATATAAGATATCTATATATAATATATAGATATCTTATATATATAGTATATAGTATATATAGATATCTTATATATAAGATATATAGATATATATCTTATATATAAGAGATATCTATACTAGATATCTCTTATATATAAGATATCTATATATACTATATAGATATATAGTATATATAGATATATAGTATATATAGATATATATAGTATATATAGTATAGTATATATAGATATACTATATCTATATAGTATATACAGATATCTTATATATAAGTTATCTATATATTATATATAAGATATCTATACTATATATAGATATCTTATATATAAGATATATAGATATATTAGTATAGATATATATATCTATATTAGTATATATATATATTAGTATAGATATATACTAATATATATTAGATATTCTTAGCTTTTATTGTTTTGCTCCCAGGGCCACACCCAGGAGTACTCAGGACTTAGTCCTGGTGCTGTGCTCAAACATCATTCCTGGTGGTTTTGGTGGCCCATAGAGGTGCCAGGGATTGAACCTGGGTCAACCACATTCAAGGCAAGTGCATTACTCACTGCCTGTCTAGCCCCAATTTAATAATTTTATTATTTTCTATAAGTTTCATCAGTAAATGCTCGAGATGAGAGCTTTCTACTGATAGTATATCACCTACACGGCAGAGCCTGGCCAGCTACTCGTGTTTTATTTGTTATGCCAAAAACTAGTAGCAATTATGTACCTCAATTCCATGACCTGAAATATGGTTTGAGGCTCTTCCTGTCCCAGGAGCAAGCAGATGCCCTTGAGCAACACTTGCTTGTGACAGGACGTATGGAGAGGTTACTGGTGCCCGCTCGAGCAAATCGATGAACAACAAGAAGACAGTGATACAGTGATATATATAAGAAGGTGCTCATGATTCTGAGTCATCTGATCTTCCTCCTACTTGGTTAGAGGCTTGAAGAGGAACTGCCTTCTGTTCAGATGCATTTTAAATCTTGATTTTTGTGGTTGCTGTTGCTCTCCTACCCCTTGTTGGTAATTAAGGTGAAACTTTGATTTTTTTTTTTAAGGTGAAACTTTGGTGCTGAGGTATTATAGGCAAAGATCCAGCACAGCCCAAATCCTGTTCCAACATGCCACTGCCCTTGCCCTTCTTACCAGGTTCCAAGGAGTCGAATCACAATAAAGAAGTATATACTGTGTAACGATCTCTAAATTAAGCTGCCCAATGCTCCCATCTCCTCAATGGAGGACTGTCTGATCAAAAAGCGTGTGTGTGTGTGTGTGTGTGTGCATGTGTGTGTGTGTGTGTGCATGCAGCGTGTGTGTGTTGGGGTGCGTGGGCAGCCTTGGGAGATAGCCTAGCTATCAAAAGCATATGCAAAGCACATTTCAATACCAGGACCACATGTACTCCCAGAATCACTGGGTGTGACTCTGGAGGCCTCAACCGCTGCAGGGTGGCCTGGTGACTGTTGGCAATGTAGGACTTGGTAAACTAGTAGTAACACACCATATTGGGTGGGATGCAATGTAGAAGGCAACCAGTCTCGATTAACAAAGCATGGAACACAGAAGGCTTAACCTGTAACAACATCTTAGTAATCTCATATACAACGGTTCATTGTTTTTGTGGTGAGATGCAACAATATATACTAATTTTCTTCTAAGGACACATATTTTGATCATTCTGTTAGTAAAATATTGATAACAAGCAATATAAAAATAAACTATTGAGAGCCTGCTATGGGGGCAGTTTTAAGGGGTGGTTGAGAAAATTGGAGACAATGTGTAGGGAAGTTGTAATGGTGGTTGGATTGGTGTTGGAATATTGAATGTCTGTAACATATCATCATGAGCATTGTAAACCAGTGTTTATATAAAGTGTAGAAGGAACTTTATGAACATTGTAAACCACAGTGTTTATATAAAGTGTAGAAGGAACTTTACATATTTAAGTTATTTATTTTATGCAAACACCACAATGAATTAACCAGAATTGCTTTAAAAGTTTTATTAATGAAAGGCGAGACATGATTATTGTCACAATGAGATGCATGTATAAAATAAAATTTTTAAACACAGGCAGAGTTTATTATTATTTATTTATTTGTTTGTTGTTTGTTTATTTTTGCTTTCTTGGGTCACACCTGGCAATGCTCAGGGGTTACTCCTGGCTCTGCACTCAGGAATTACTCCTGGTGGTCCTCAGGGAACCATATGGGATGCCGGCAATAGAACCCGGGTCAGCCGCGTGCAAGGCAAACGCCCTACCTGCTGGACTATCGCTCTGGCCCCTATAAAATAAAATTTAATGTAATATATTTTTGAGTCCAGAGTTGAAAACTTCTATGTGTAAATAAGAACAGATACTTTATTATATTGCATTAAATGGTTTTAATCATAGGTCAAAATCATACAGTAATCAAAAATTGGTTCATATTTATTTATATTGTGATATTTGCCATTTCTTAAAATTTTGTTTGAATAAGCAATATAAAGTAAACTTGTTACGTATATAAGGAGGCAAGTTGTGTTTGGGGAGGAACACGGTGGAGGGAAATTCATAAGGCTGGAACACTAAGTTCTTAAAACAACTGTATTATGAACAACTTTATAAACCACTGTGTCTTTAATAAAAATTGATTTTTTAAAATGTAGGGCTTGGCAGCTCTCCATTCTTCGGCTGTAGCACTAAACTGACTGACCAGGTTGGTGAGTATCCTGGGTATAGTCCTAGACTCCCTGAGCATCATGTGAGAAGCCAAACAAACAAACAAATAGATGAATGAATGACTAAATAAATAAATAAATAAATAAATAAATAAATAAATGAATGAATGAATAAATACATAAACAAATAAAGCAAGAGAGCTTCTTCCTTTTTGTGCCAAGGATCAAATCCAGGTCAGTCTCTTGCAAGGTAAGCTCCCTTCTGTTCTCTATTTCCAGCCCCTACAAAGTTTATTTTTTATGTAAATAATAATCTCAGTCAGAACAAGAGAAGAGCGACAAACCAATAGAAATCAGAAAATGCGGCATGTGTCAGGGAAGAGCCATGTGGAAAACTTAATCGGAAAGCAAAAGCCAGAATTCTCAGTGCTCGTCACACATTTGCTCTTGGGTTCCATCTGGTCTTTGGTAAGACCAGCAAAAGCAGAGAGGGAATACGTCTGACACAGAGGCAGAGAGATGGCTCTCATCTCAGTGGAACACTGTGAGCATCTCCTGGGGATACCGACTCCAAGAGCGCAGGAGTCACCATAAGTAGGGAGGTGCCGGCAAATCACTGTCGTGCTGGGGTTCTGCTTCCTAGGAAAGCGGCCAAAATGAAAACAAAGGGACTATGAGCAATTGCCTCAAATGTCCGAATGATATGCCTTCTTTTTCCCCTTTCAGGGGGCTTTGGGGAGGTCACACTGGGCAGTGCTCAGGGCTTATTCCTGGCTCTGTGGTCTGGGATAGCCCCAGGGAGGACTCGGGAGATCATATGGGATGCTGGGGATCAAAACCAGGTCAGCCACTTGCCAGGCAAACACCCAGTCTCCTGTTCTATGGCGCTGACCTCTACCTTCTTTTAGCTTATTTTAATTTGAGCTGTCTCCAAACTATTATTATCTCTGGTCTTAAGCAGGAAACTAAGGTAACAATAGCCTTGCTGGCTTTTCAGCCACAGACAATAACAAAGGAAGGAAAGAGGGCATTAGAAATAAAAACTACACAATCTGTAACATGTTTTTTAAACTAGAAATATATAGATTAAGCATTACTTCAAATTGTTAAGAATTTAATTTATGAGTCCAGAGAGAAAGTGTAGCTGGTAGGTCACTTAGCCTTGCATGCTGCCCACATGGCTTGGATCTCTGCCACCCTCATATGGTCCCCTGAATCTCACCACAGAGAGTGATCCCTAAGCACAGAGCCAGGAGGAAGTCCCTGAGCACCACTTGCTGTGGCCCAATTCCTATTAAATGCTATTGAGATAAATTAGATATTGCTATGAAAATGTTTACTTACACATAGCAATGAAGCACCTAACTGGAACCACCAACAAACTGGAATCACCAACAGCAAATTTCTTTAAATACTCTAAATGTCTGCAACCTGCTTGGTAAAATAGGTAAAATAGGATTCATCATATCCATCTTGATGTTAGTTTGAGAGGTCACATAGAAAACAACAGTAAAGCACTTAGCACAGTTCGAGGGCTATAGTAAGCAGTGTTACTCTGACTCAGCGCGTTAAAAGCAAGCAAGAACAAACAAAATGGTTAAATGATCTAGAAATACAAACAGAAAAACATGCCTGTCCCAGTAGTTGAAAAGAAAACAAATTTCTGATCAGAGAAGCATGAAGGATTTTATCAGTGATAAAAACGGAGAGACTCACAGACATGGGGCAGAGCTGCTACTGGCTCTCCCTGTGCCCAGCCGCTCACGAGGCACCGGGAGGGATGGCTTGTTCTAGCCCTGGCCCGCCACCCCATCAGAGCCTCACAACAAGCCATACGACTCCCCACACACACACACACACACTCTATGAGGGCCTCCATTTTCCACATCCAGACTTCCCCCTCATCAGAACTCCACCCAGCAGACCAGCCTATCACAGCTCGCCTCGCAGCGGCGATTTCGCCATGCAGTTCATCAATAAGTGCTGGATTTAGAGATGACTACAAGAATATGCTACCCACACGGCAGAGCCTGGCAAACTACCGTGTCGTATTTGATATGCCAAATACCAGTAACAATTCTAGACCTCATTCCCATGACCTGATGGAATGGTTTGAGGCTTTTTATGTTCCTGGTGCAAGTAGGTGCCCTTGGTCTCTACTTGCATAAGACAGGACATATGGAGATGTTACTGGTGCCCTCTCGAGCAAATAGATGATGAACGGGAAGACAGTGATACAGTGATACAGTGAAAAAGCGGATATGTGAAAACACAAAACCAGGGGGTGGACCAATAGTGCAATGGGTAAGATGCTTGCCTTGCACACGGCTGACCTATGTTCAGCCTCTGGTCTCTCATGTTTTCCGAAAGCACTGCCAGGAGTGATTTCTGAGTGTAGAGCCAGAAGTAAGTCCTGCACAAACTGGATGTGGCCCAAAAAACCAAGAGAAAGAGACAGACAGACACACATACGAGAGAGAGAGAGAGAGAGAGAGAGAGAGAGAGAGAGAGAGAGAGAGAGAGAGAGACAGAGATTGGGGGAACCTAGCTCCATGACTCCCTGCAGAAAGAACTCCATGCAGACCTCTGCTTTTTCTAATGCCTGCCCGTATAGGGGCGGGGAGGGCTAGCAGCTTTGTTCAGTCTCCAGATTCAAGTGTCAACCTCATCCAAAAAAATCCTCACAAACACAGCCAAGAGAGGGAAATTTTTACCCAAATATCTTGGAGCCCTGTGGTCTAGTCGAATTGACACATCAAATTAATCATGACACCCTAACCAAGCAGTCCTTGACTCTGAGCATTTGTGTAGGAACCTTTCCTGGGTTACTCTCACCTTTTTTCTTTTTTCGTTGGGTTACGTCCACCGTTTAAAAGTTACAGAACTTGCCTTGACACATCCTAGTAGGACTAAAATCCCTTTTTGAAGCACCATTACAATAGCATGTGTCTTATTGACTGGATCAGACATTAAGGCAGTGAGAACCTGAGGTAATTTTCTTCCTAACTCAGTGCCTATTATATAGCCCAAGTTCATGTGATTGACAATATGAAGGTCAATATTCAAGAAACAAGTGTTGGTATGAGAAAAGCAGGTTTATAACCTGAAGAGATGGTAGACGTGTTGTCCTCACAACCATCTAGTTCTCAGGCTGATTTTTCTTGTTTCCCCCCTTCTATTTTCTATTAGTGTTCTTTCTTTCCTTCTTCTTTCTTTCTTTCTTTCTTTCTTTCTTTCTTTCTTTCTTTCTTTCTTTCTTTCTTTCTTTCTTTCTTTCTTTCTTTCTTTCTTTCTTTCTTTCTTTCTTTCTTTCTTTCTCTTTCTTTCTTTCTTACTTTTTCTTTCCTTCTTTCTTTCTCTTTCTTTCTATCTTTCTTTCTTTCTTTCTTTCTTTCTTTCTTTCTTTCTTTCTTTCTTTCTTTCTTTCTTTCTTTCTTTCTTTCTTTCTTTCTTTCCTTTCTTTCTTTCTTTCTTTCTTTCTTTCTTTCTTTCTTTCTTTCTTTCTTTCTTTCTTTTTCTTTCTCTCTTTCTTTATTTCTTCCTTTCTCTTTTTCTTTCATCACTTCTTTTTCTCTCTCTCTTTCATTCTCTCTTCCTTGCTCAAGGGATCGGAGGATCACACACAGTGCTATGATGGAAGTCAGGTGGGATGCATGCAAGGAAGGCCTTATTCCATATGCTACCTCTCCAGCCCCTCTAGTCATGATTTCTGCAGCACCACTAAGAAAGCATATTCCAAGAAAATTGTAGAAAGCAGGTCTGGGATGGAAGGAGTATGATAATTAGTTTCATGAAACATTCCAGAGGGTCTTGGGTTTGCTTTTCTCCCCTATCTGTCTATAACTGGACCTAATTCAACATCAGATGCAAAGCATTTTCCCCCAAATTTTATTTTGATAAAGCACTATGAATTACAAAATTATTCATAATCGGGCTTTTATATACATTGTTCCCTTCCACACCAGGGTCAACTTCCTTCTACCCGTGTTCCCAAACTCCCTCTCCTACCCCCTACCCAAGCCCCAGTCTGTCATCTTGACAGGCATCTTTTAAATCTGGTTATTAAAAATTTGGTTTAGAGATTTCCGTGTTGTCAGATGCGATGCTTCTTAGGCATCTTTTAAGAGTGGAAGCAGGCCAACTACCCAGGGAAGTGAGAGTTAAAAGAAATACGGAAAGGAACAAGAAGGATACTCAACTGCTTACCCCACCGCCTGGCCAGCCCACGAAGTTCTTCTCAGAGAAGTCTGTGCTATTCAGCGGTGGCCCATGTCCTCCTGGGCCCCTGGCTTTGACATTGCGCTTTGTCATGTGGAAGCTGCTCACCCACAGCGCTTTATTCTGTGATTCTCAGCCCTGGCTGCACCGTGGGGAGCTAGGAAAACTAACAGAGCCTGCGTCCCACTAAAAGCCAAAGAAATAGAAATCTTGGGTGAGCTCAAGGATCTCTGTTTTTTCCAAACAGCCCAGATGGTTTTGCCTATGCAGCCCAGGCCGAGAACCATCACACCATCACATGGAGGATGTGATTCGGGGCTCAACTAACTGATGATCTGAATTCTGCATGTGCCTTGGCAGATGGAGACACACACGCACCCCTGTTGACAGGTTGCTATGCAAGCTTGGGGCAGTCAGGAAGCATCTCTGCTCTCGCTCAACACCCCTCCCCTCTTGGGCACTGTGCCATGCCTCCATGGCCCAGAGGCTGAATGCTGAGTGTTGTCACTTTCCCATCCTCTCTGGGAGGATTTGGAACCTGCCTCTGTTGAAAAGCTTGCCCTGGTTGCTGCCTCTGAAGGCTGCCTCTGGAGCTCTAAGTCACCTACACTGACTACTAACTAGCTGTCCTCCAGATCAGAGGGGCAGACACCTCAGCGGGCATCACTGTCCCTCACCCCTCAGGCTTCTCATGATAGGAATGGGGAGAGTAAAGTAAAGATCCCCAAAGTAAAGACCCTGAAATATATTTCCTCTTCTAGGTCCTTCTGGAAGGAAAGAGAGCTAAGTGACAGGGCTGGGAATATGGCTCAGAAATAGAGCATGTGTCTCTCCTATGGAAGGTTCTAGGTTTGATTCTCCAGCACATCCCACGCTCTCTTTCACCCCAGCAATACAAAACTCACAAATTGCCAAATTGCTAAGGCCTTCCCAAAGCCTTGGTGCAAATGATGTAACTTGACTGCTAAGCTTCAATAATGTTGGAGTTAACGTCAGTGCATTATCATTTATTGTGTCAACATGTACCAAACACTTTCGTATAGAGCTCTTCTTACAATAAATAAAGAAGAATATATTGCAGTCTTTCCTGCATGGGTTGGGGGCATTACTGTGTTAAGTTCTTCCTCTAGGCTCCATGCTCAGGAATTAATATTGATAGAGCTTGAGCGACCAAAGGATGCTGGGAATCAAACCCAGGTAGGCTTTGCACAAGGCAAGCACTGTACCTGCTGTACCATAAACAAGGAAAGCCTGGTTCAAAGTGTTTGGTTTTGAGACCAGAGAGATAGTAGAGCAGGTAAAGCCCTTTCCTTGCACGTTAATGGCATGGTTCAATCCCCAACACTCCATACTGTCCCCTGAGCAATACCAGAGTGTCTCCCTGAACACGGAAACAGGAGTAAGCTCTGACAGCCACAGATGCGGAACCAAAACAAAGCATAAAATAAAACCCAAAGGGATTTGCACCTTACCCTAAGCCATACTGATGGAGCTAGAGCTCAAATGTATTTCTGGCCGATTCCTGAATGCTTTCCATCACACTGGTGGATCTTAACATCTACAGAGGCTCTGCCCAAGGTCTCTAGTTACTCCCAGGAAACAGTCTAATCCATACACTCATTGAGTATTGTATGGACTGGGCTGGCAGACACTTGGGATGCTTTCTAAAGCACCTAGGCCTCACTGTTCATAAAGAGACTGAAAACAAGCATTCCCATACAGTCACAACCTTGAGTATGTCCTTTGCTAATCAGCAGAATTACAGCTCTTGCAAAACTTCTTTTAGTTAAAAAAAAAGCTTAAACCACAGAATCTCAGAAAATAAAAAAGTAATACTAGACCCCAAACACTATTATCTGACTACAGTAAAAATCTTTTTAATATTAAAAAAAAAGAAGCCCCTGGAGCTCAGAACTGCGGCCTGAATATCTATCCACTGTGTGGAGGGCACAGAGTTGGTGCTCACGTGCCCTGAGTTATGGGGGCACATGTCCCCAGTGGGCTAAAACTCTGCAAAAGTCTCAAAGTGAGGGATTAGAAAGAGACCCATCAGAGGAGAAATGGCAGAAATTCTATTTCTGTTTATCCGGACCCTCACCCTTTAAAATGTGCCCTTCTGGTACAAATCATGATGACCACTTAGGTATGCAACTAAGTTAAATTGTCAGTCAAGATACACAGAGAAACAGTTAGGACCACAGATGCCGGAGGAGACCATGCTAGCACGGGATTGCAGTTCTGCACTGGGGAAGAATCCTCTTGGTACTTCAGGTTTTTGTTTTGGTTTGGGGGTCACAGCTGGTGATGCTCAGGATTTACTCCTGGCTCTGCACTCAGGAATATTAAAAACAAAATGTGTTGGTGATACTCGAGATTGGGGGAGGGATATGGGGGGCTGAGGATCAAACCTGCATCGGACATGCTCAAGGCAATGCCTTCCCGCTGTACTAGCAACATCTCTCCAGCCTCTCCTTCAGTTTCTTTACCCAAAGCTCATAGATAATAGTCATTGCCACCGCAATGGTGGCCATGAGAGTTAAATGATGGAGTACAAGCAGAAGATTACAGTGCGTTGTAATAGTAAGTGCCATACACATGTTTTCTAAGATAAAGATTATTGTACTGTGTCCACTGAGGCATATTAAGAGTCTGGATATTATTTCGGGAGAGGGGGTAGGCACACCCAGACATGCCCATGGGCTGCCCCCCACTTTCTAGGGGCTCAGGGAGTCATTCCTGCTCAGGGCACCAAGCAGTGCTGGTGAGCAAAGACAGTCTTGTTCAGGCAACTGTGCAATCCAGTCTGTGGAGCCCTCGCTCACTCTTGTAACCAAAAAATGATGGGAGTCTAAGCTTGACAATCACAGTTCTAACTATCCTACTGATTAGTATTGAAGCAAAGGACCCTGGACATCTCATCAACCCTTCCAAGTCACCTGTCGCCTGGATCTGGGCTAGTGGTGCTGTCACCTAAATCCTGAGTGAAAAGAGGGACCTTATCTGCTGAGGCTATTTCCCTTTGTGCCGTCCTCCTGCGCAGCCAGGAATCAGGGGACAGATTGCTCCACAGAGCCTCTGCTGACAACTGGGACCGGAGACACGGGCTAGAGAAACAGACTCCCCTTAGAGCAGCTGCCAGCCCCCTGCGTTGGAGAATAAAAGGGTCTGTGTGCTGCGGCAGTTTTCCTGCCAACAGCAGCTGCTGACCCTCTGCCCTGGCCTTGCCTGCCCCTTCTCCGGGCTGAAGTATCAGGAAGGGAAAACCGAAGCTATGGAGGAGAAAGAAGTGCCTTGAGGCTTGCTCTTCAGGCTACTTTTTCTCTTCTTTTTTGCCCTTTCCAGTGACAGTCCCCATGTCTGACCCCTCCCCAAGACAGTGATTTCCTGCTTCCTAAAGGGAAGTCCCAGCCGTCCCCTGAGCCCCCCCCCCCCCCGCTCTTCCTTTGCTCTTATTTAATACAGGTCGATCGATGATTAAGCAAATGATTATGTAAATAGCACCTGCCCTTTTCTCATCCCAATTCTGGTAACAATTTGGAGAAAGTGCCAATAATGACTAACCGTCCCTGCCATTTATTACAACATGGATGAGTCTGGAAGGCATCAGGCCAAGTGAAACAAGCCAGACACAGAAAAATACAAATACTGTATGAGCTTACTTGCCCAGGGACCCTAAAAGACCTAATTCCCAGACTGGGGCACTGGGAAACTGGGAAAAAATAGGTGATGATCAAAAATCCTTGATCAAACCCTTGATCAAAAAGGATTTATACTTGCAATTATGAGATAAAAAAAAGTTCTGAGGATCTAAAAGACAGCCAGTGACCACAGAGAACAATGCCATCCTGCAGGGCAGGGCCATGGGTCAACTGTACAGTACTTGCCTTGCAGGTTTTATTCCCTGCAAATAAAAACCAGCACTCTTCTGTGTACTTGTTAGCTGCTAAGGCAGTGGATATTTGAAACTTATTTACACACCTTGATTTACAAAGTTGTTCATTATACAGTTATTTCAGGCATTTCTTATTCACCACCATTGTGACCTTCCCTCCACCAATATCCCCAGTTTCACTCCCATTCTCAACCTACCCTCTTAGGCACATCACTAGATCACTAGATCACTAGACATCTCGTTGTTCATCGATTTGCTCGAGCGGGCGCCAGTAATATTTCCATTTGACCCTATTACATGCCAGTGTAGCCCAGTGGCATCTGGTTGCTTCAGGAATAAGAAGAGCCTCAAACCGTTCGTTCAGGGTCTTGATGAAGAAGTCTGACCATCTTGTAGGTGGGCGGCCACGTGATCTTTTGACGTCCCGTGAGATCCAGTCGGTAACGGCTCTAGTCCAGTGGTCGTCTCCAAATCTGGATGAACTCTCTCATCACTTAGGGCGCATAATAAATTTATTTTACATTGCTTATTCCACCAAGACTTTTAGAGCTGGCAAAGAGAACCATCAGAAAATAAATCAGTAAGGGCCAATTAATGATTACTATATGATTTCGACCTATGTAAATAAGAAAACCATTTAATTAAATATAAAAATGCCTATTCTTATATGTACATTTTCAACTCTGAAATCTAAAATATTACATTAAATTTTATTTTATACTTGGATCTCATTTTGGTAATAAGCATGTTTCACCTGTCATTAATAGCACTTATAAGGCAATTCTGTGTTGATCTTTTGGCGTTTACATGAATACAAAGAGTAAGGGGTAATTTTCATATGTAGACCTTACCTAGTCCATGTAAACTCTAATATAGTAGATCTTAAGTGTTCTGACCATATGCACAAGGCAACCAGACGAGATGATGTCTTCACCAGGTTGACTATGGTAGTGTTTTGTAATATATATGCTAACAAGTCTAACACTGTCTAATATGTCATGACACTTGTCTAATATGTCATTTTGTATCAATGATATTCAGTAAAACTGGAAAAAACAACAATGGAGGGAAAAGATGGAAAAGCAGAATTCAACATGAAGCAGGAAATATATGTAGGAAAAGAAAACGCGATGGTGAGACATTCAGAGTAAGACTGATTTTCATCAGGATAAAAGTCAAGTGGTTTTTGACCCTTTAAATTTCTGTGAGAGTTTCACATCTGCAACAAATTTAACAATCTGAATGCTTATGCCCAGGGTGTTTTCCTATTGAAATTAGAAGCTCAGGGGCCAAAAGTAGAGAGGATATGGCATTTGCCTCGCAAGCAGCCCATTTGGGTTTGATCCCCAGCACCACATATGATCCTCCCAGAGCAACCAAGAGTGATTCCTAAACATAGAACCAAGAGTAAGCCCTGATCACTGATGGGTGTGGGTCCCGCCTCCCAAAAAAAACAGAATTAGAAGTCCATAGAAAGTGGACAAATTGCTATATTTTATACTGCATGTATTACACATTGAGAAAAATCCTGTCTAATAAAGTATTCTTGTAGAAAAGAAGCAGAAATAAAATTGCTATATATGTATGTATGTACATATTATATATATTGTTTTATGTCAGACCCAGTTGTGCTCAGGGTTTACTCCTGTCTCTATGCTCAGGGATCACTCCTGGCAGGGTTTTGGGCAATATGTGGTGCCGGGGATCAAATCCAGCAAATCCAAATCAGTCACATGCCAGGCAAGTATCCCACCTGCTGTACCATCTCTCTAGCCCTATTTAAAAATAATCTTACCCATATTTTAAAGAATTAATATAGCTAATTTTCACATACCAGATAAGAGCAAGCTATTGGGGCTTTAAAATTGAAATGGTATTGTACTGCTCAGTCTTGTAGATTGAACAAGATCTACACGAAAATTACACAGAGCTTATGCAATTTTTTTAAGTCTGGGGAAAATTATTGGAAGCCAAGCACATAAAGACTGCTGGAAATCAAATCATTTCGAATGCTATTTCAGCTGTAATTCTATCTCCAGTTTCCACCTACTCAAATTTCCGTTACTTATGAAACCGACCCACTTCCCATTCATATACGAGTTCTACAAACCCACAACAGCTTATTTAAAGTTATGAAAACATATCATTAGAGAATAATTATTAAACATATGAACGTGTTTTATTGCTTATATAAAAGTGAATCCCCAATTGGAATTTTAAAGAAAATTTCTTAGCAGCACCATCTGGTGGGCAGTGAGTAAAAACTTAACTCTCAATCTACCCAGTTCTTAGAATGAGTGATTTAAAAAAAAAGTATTATACCACCGTGATATGTACAATTACAAAGATGTTCATGTTTGGGTTTCAGATTCACAGTGTTCCATCACCCATCCCTCCACTAGTGCACATTTCCCACCACCAATGTACCCAGATTCCATCCCCTCCCCCAGCCTGCCTCTACAGCAAGCACTTTAGAATGAGCTATTTAAATTATACTTCAAAACTTGGTTCCATCATCAGACACAGGGTCTAAATTGTGACATATTCCTAAAGATCTCTTAGGTAACTAAACATTTAGTGATCTAGCCAAACCAGTTTTTACTTACAGTACAGATTTTACATTGTTATTCATTCAATAGCATTCTTGAATTACATTTTTTTCTGTAGTGTTATTGTCTTAAATAAAAGAACTTGTCCACAGCACAATAAAAGGTACTCTGCTTTTTTTATTTTGTTCTAAGTATGCTTTATGTGTCACAGATTAGCGAAAACTTTTATTAGGTCATATGCACTATAGTTAGGAGTGGGTAGAAAGAGCAAGAGTTTGGTTACCAATTTCATTTTTATACCAGCTTATGCTCAACAGTGCTAGGTATTTTTAAGCAGGCAACCGATGAGCAATCTTTCAACAGACTTTCTTGTGGGTTGCTAAGATAGTTTGGGCTAATCTCCAGCAATGCAGAACAGGAGGTAGGATATTTCAGAACGGCTAGCCTAAGACAAAAGGTAAAGTAAGACTTTCATTTCTTCCACAAATATATTGGACAGCTCTTGAATGCCAGGCACAGTTTAGATTTCAGATGCAAAGAAAAATTGCCAATTTGTGTACTTTCAAAGACCTTACATTTGGAGGTTGGTTGTGGCACAAAAAGTAAGGAAATAATATATATATATATACACACACATATATACACACACACATACACACATATATATACACACACATATACACACATATATACACATATATACATACTATATATAGTATAGATATACACTATATATAGTATATAGTGTATATATATATATATATACATACACACGTATATGTGTGTATGTGTGTGTCTGGGAAAATTATTGGAAGACCATGTATGTGTGTATATATGTATATGTGTATGTGTATGTAAATTCATATACACACAGAGATACCTGTTTATTTCAGACAGTAATGTGCTATGAAGAAATGCAGAGTCAAGGAGATAGGACTATGAAGAAGTGAATGGTTGCTATTATGTGTGCGTTAGTCAGAGAAGGACCTTCTAACATGGTGACAACGAGCAGAAGGGAAAATGGGTGAGAGCAAAACTATGCATATAGCAAAGGGAAATGAGTTTCAGGCAGACAACAGGAAGTGCCAAGACTCTTGCTTGGCTTTTCAGAGAACACGGAGGAGGTTGGCTAGGCTGGGGCAGAAGATAGGTATGAGAATAGGCCAGCAGAGAATAGGCACAGGGTCAGAGAGGTAATAGGACCTTGTTGCATTGTAAAGGAAACTAGTTTCATTCCAGATGAGATGGGGGCAAAAACTAGAATAGGAGAGTTCATCCAGTCATTGTGTTGTTAACACAAAGGTACAATAAGGGCTGACAATGGGAGTGCAGCTAGGATGTTACTGTATCAACTGAGACAAAGGTAGCCTGGTGCGAGACCACAGCAGAAGAGACTGCCAGGTAAGCACTTGTATTCTTGATACATTTGCAGGAAGAGCCACCAAGATCTCCTATGAATTACAGCGGAGAGTAATACAGAGAGAAGAGAGGTCGGAGCCATAGTTCAGTGGGGAGGGCATTTGCCTTGCACGCGGCCAACCTGGGTTTGATCCCCAGTATCTCATATGGTTTAAAAGACCGCGGGCGGCGAAGCCGGTAGCCTTGCGCGGCGGCCGGCCTCGCCCGGATCCCAATGGTCCCCGAGCACCGCAGGAGTAATTCCTGAGAGCCAGAACCCTGAGCACGCTGTGCCCACAAAGAAAAAAAAAAGACTGCTGCAGGGTGGATCTCGATGAGCCTGGCTATGATAGGCTGGTCTGCTGGGTGGAGTTCTGACGAGAGGGGGAAGTCCGATGTGGAAAATGGAGGCCCTCGTGGGGGGGGGGGTCGTCTGGCTTGTTGCAAGGCTCTGCTGGTCCAGAGACTCACAGACATGGGGTAGAGCTGCTACTGGCTCTCCCTGTGCCCAGCTGCTCACCAGGTGCAGGAGGGATGGTGGGTTCTAGCCCTGGCCCACCACCCCCGCAGAGCCTTGCAACAAGCCAGACGACCCCCCCACTCCATGAGGGCCTCCATTTTCCACATCCGGACTTCCCTCTCATCAGAACTCCACCCAGCAGACCAGCCTATCGCAGCCCGCCTAGCACGGCTGCAAGCAGCCACCTGGTTAATCAATAAATGCTGGATTTAGAGATGACTACAAGAGTATGCTACCCACACGGCAGAGCTTGGCAAGCTACCAGTGTCGTATTTGATATGCCAAATACCAGTAACAATTATAGACCTCATTCCCATGACCTGATGGAATGGTTTGAGGCTCTTTATGTTCCTGGAGCAAGCAGGTGCCCTTGGGCTCTACTAGCATGAGACAGGACATATGGAGATGTTACTGGGGCCTGCTCGAGCAAATCGATGATGAACGGGAAGACAGTGACAGTGACAGTGACATATCATATGGTCCCCCAAGCACAGTCAGGAATAATTCCTGAGTGCAGAGCCAGGGTATGACCAGAAAAGCAAAACAAAAACCAAAGAATAGAGAGAGATTAGGGTCAGTGTGAATGAAGGACTGTGTCCTGGACAGCATGGAGCTGCTGTTTCCTACCAAGGGGCAAGATGCAAAGGTCCAGACTCGGTGTGGTGCGGGGAGCGAATGCACAGTGGGTATTAATAACGCAACTTTGAACCTGTTAACTTCTGCATACCTACTAAACATTCATCTAGGAATGCCCAGCCAGGCATGGCGTTCACAGACGCAGGCAGATGGCAGAGCCCTTAAGCCAGTAGTGTATCTCTGCCCCAGTACCTTAAACTAGCAGCGTCTCTCTGATCCAGGGATTGTTTTCTTCCCTTTTAGGTCAGATGCTGGTTGCCTTTTACTCTACTTTTGTGGATTTGAAGATGAGACTGTGGGGGGCAGGGGGGGGGTGAGGTGGGCAGAGAGAAAGAAAAAGTAAGGTGCTTGCTTTCCATGCCCAACTTGCATTGGATCCCCAGCACCATGTATGATCTCCTGAGCCCCAAATGCCTCCATATATATAGATATAGATTTGTGTACATTATATATACAAACTAGATAGATAGATCGATCGATCAATCGATCGATCGATAGATAGATGGATAGATGGATAGATAGATAGATAGATAGATACATAGATACATAGATACATAGATAGATACATAGATACATAGATACATAGATAGATACATAGATACATAGATAGATACGTAGGTTGACTGATTGATTGATTGATTGATTGATTGACTGATTGATTGATAAATCAATCAATCTTGACCTTCTTGACCTGACAACAAGCAGTCAGGTCAAAAAGAGGTGACAAAAAAAAGGGGGTGACGCTGAACCTGTGAATTTAATAATTTTCCAAGTTTTAGTGATACTTAAGGCCATGTAACTAAATGAGCTCATTAAGATAGTGACTGACTATAGAAGAGAGAAGAGGTTCAGACAGGCCCTCCCTGGGCCCCTTAAACTTTTAGAAGTGGGAGAGACTAAGATCCAGCAATGAAGACTCAAAAGGAGGCTAGTGAGTCAGGGAAACCAACGGAGTGGTGGTCTTCCGGACTCGGGCAAAGCAGACTTCTTCAGGAAGAAGAAAATGATGGAGTCAAGGAGGAGGCCCAGGATGGGCTCAGCACTGTAAGAGCCAGGGGTAACCTAGACAAAAGCATTATTGGTGGAGCAGTGGGAAAACAGCCTTATTTACTTTATATTTATTTATTGATTGAATCACCGTGAGATAGACCATTACAAAGCTGTTACAAAGTCACCCATCTCTCCACCAGTGCACGTTTCCAAGCACCAATGTCCCCAATTTCCCTCCCACCACCATCCCCTCCACCCACCAACCTGCCTTTATGGTAATCACTTTCTCTCTCTCTCTCTCTCTCTCTCTCTCTCTCTCTCTCTCCTTCTTTTTGCAATACAGACACTGAAGAGTTATCATGTATTCCTTAACCTACTTTTTTTGGGTCACACCCGGCATGCTCAGGGGTTTCTCCGGCTCGCGCTCAGGAATAACTCGCGGGCCAGGACCAAGGGAGTGGGGATCGAACCCGGGCCAGGCCAGCCAGGTGCAGGCAAACCCCCGGCCTCCGCCCCAGTCCTTAACCTACTTTTAATAGTCTAGTGTTACCATTTCGAACTACTGTTGTCAATCTGGTCTCTTCTCTATCTTACCTACCCTCTACCTCACACACACTTGTGGTAGATTCCAACCATTGACAAGTCCTCCGGACTCCCGTTTTACTTGACCTTGAATATTAGTCTCACACTATTTTTAATATCCTACAAATGAATGCAGTCATTCTATATCTGTCCTTCTTCTGACTTTCTTCACTCAGCATGATCCTATTTCCATCACAAACTTTATGACTTCATTTTTTATAATAGCTGAAGAGTATTCCATTGTGTAGATGTACCATAGTTTTCTGTTACAACCATATTTTAAATAGTACCAAAAGAAGAGAGAAAAGCATGGGAAAGAAGTATGCCTATGAACCAAAAAAAAAAAGAAATACAATTTTTAAAAAAATAATAATTTAAAATGGGACTGGAGAAATAAAACACGGAAAAGACACTCATCTTGCATGTAGCTGGCCTGTTTTGATCACTATCTTTACATAAGCACCCCAGGTGTGACTCGTGGGCACAGAGCCAGGAGTAAGGCCTTATCACAACCAGGTGTGGCTCAACACAAGAAGAAAAAGAGAAGAATCAGTATTAAAAAATGTATAAATCTCTTCCTACCTTGCCTTGAAGGTAGGAAGAGAAAAGTACTCATACCTATACACAGGAAAATTGGATCAGGATTTCTTACTATGAAGCAATTCCTTTTCAACAAGAATTTCTTTTATGATGAAAGAAATCACAGCTGGTTGATATGACTGTTGGAAAGAAGCCATCAATAAAAGAGACAGGGCCAAAGCAGGAGAAGAGGAGGCTGGGATAACACCTCTGAGCCGTTAAGATGGGGCTGGTGGGGGTGCAGTGAGAGAGTTGGGCTTTGCCAGGAGCGCAGTTGCTTACAGAAATAGCATGGATGTGGGATTCAGGGAGAGAAAGGTGTGTTGGCACATGTCTGCAGTTTCTCTTCTGATTGCTTCTGTTTCCTTAGGGACGGTAGCAAGGGCATCGGCCAAGAAGGAAGTGGTGAAATGTGGAAGACAGAAGGTAGGAAGAGCTGCATGGAAGAATCAGGTGCTGAATGGACTGGAGAGAGGTAGGGGAAATTCTCCACTGGGGCTATGTTCTAGTCACCGCCTCCTCTGACTCCCCAGCACTAACGTTCTGCGTTACTCACTTGGTGTCTGGCATATGTGAGAGTTTGTTGGCATCTATCTGTTTTTGAGTCTTAGTTCTCTTTCTCTTTTCTGCTTCACAAAAAAGGTCTGACACAGTTTAACATGAAACAGAGAAATTCTTAGTGCTGCCTAAAGGAAGGCTTTAGAAAAATGGGGCAATATATGTAGTTCGGTGCTTCTGAGGTCCTTGCAGCCACTGGCCCAGGTTCATCCCCGGCATCCCATATGGTCCCCTAAGGTCTGGGCCAGGAGTAAACCCTGAGCACACCACTGGGTGTGGCACAAAACCCAAAAACAAACAAAAACCAAATGAAATTTCCTTTCCTTTGAGTTAGAACATCTTGAAAGGACCAGCTGTGCCATATGTCCCCCCAGAGGTCAGCTTCTGACACATCAATCTCTGCTCAACTCCTTGGTCTCTCTTTATTCCCTCCTAGATACTGTTCTGAAGAATCCTTACAAGCTAAGCTCGGAAATTTCTATCTCAGAGTCTCTTTCCCAGGGCTTCTCAGTTTAAGATGATTTTTGGAGCTGGATCATGAGCCCTTTGACCAATAGGATATTGTCCCTGGAGGTGAGAAAGCCAGGGTAGCTCATCACAAGCTGTCACTTCGCTTTCCTCAGTTAAGAAATTGGGATGGAATGACTGTAGAAGGTAATGAAAGCAATAGCTCAGGCGTGTGAGAGGTTTATAGGAAGCTGTAATTACATGGAGTCAGATGGCTATTGCTGGAGGCTACTGCTGCACCTCGGAAACATAATGAAAGGTGTGGAGGTGATTAATCACCAATATGAGATGAAATATGAATGGCGGAGGACTTCCCCGGCAGCACATAGGAGACTCATCTCCTATTGTAACAGGACACGGAAAGCAAAGGACCAGGCCCCTCCCTCCTTCCCTTCTTCTTTCCCTCCCCTCCTCCCTCCCTCCCCCTCCCTCCCCCTCCCTCCCCCCCCTCCCCCCCCTCCCCTCCCTCCCTCCCTTCCTTCCTTCCTCCCTTCCTTCCTTCCTTCCTTCCTTCCTTCCTTCCTTCCTTCCTTCCTTCCTTCCTTCCTTCCTTCCTTCCTCCTTCCTTCCTTCCTTCCTTCCTTCCTTCCTTCCTTCCTTCCTTCCTTCCTTCCTGCCTGCCTGCCTGCCTGCTGCCTGCCTACCTTCCTTCCTTTTCCCTCATGTCTTCTCCTTCCCCTTCCCATACTCTCTCTCCAATCCTCTACCTTTCCCTTCCCTCAATTCCCTCCTTCCTTTTTGGTCAGAGCTCACTCAGCTTTGCTTCCTGAACAGTGTATGTTCCTTTGTGCCATAGCTGACCACCTCTTCTTTTGAAAACTTTTTTAATATTTTATTACACCACCATGAGATATACAATTACAAAGGTATTCATGTTAGGGCTTCAGTCATACAGTGTTCCAGCACCCATCCCTCCACCAGTGCCCATTTCCCCACCACCGATGTCCCCAATTCCCTCCCTCCTTCCCCTAGCCTGCCTCTATGGCAGGTTCTTTATCTCTCTCTCTCTCTCTCTCTCTCTCTTTCTCTCTTCCTTCTCTTACACATTGTGGATTGCACAATGTGTATCTTTTGCCTATGTTCAATGCTCAGTTCTAGGCTGGTATTATCACTTTCGACAATTATTAGCACACTGTAGCCTTCTCTGTCTTACCTAACCTCTGACTCCCACACATTTGTGGTAGAATTCACCTTTGACAAGACCTCTTGATCCATGTTTTGCCTAACCTTGGATATTGGTATCATCATATATACATATATATATCTCATTATATATCTCATTATATATATATCATTATATATATCATTATATATCATTATATATATCATTATATATCATTATATATATCATTATATATCATTATATATGTACTATATATTGGCCAAATGATATATATAGGTATTTATATATATTATACCATATATATAGGTAATTATATATGTTGAATATATAATAGTATATATGTCATGCAAATAAATGCAGTCATTCTATATCTGTCTTTTTCCTTCTGACTAATTTCACTCAACATGATCCTCTCCATGTCCATCCATTTATAGACAAATTTCATAACTTCACTTTTCCTGACAGCTGCATCATATTCCATTGTGCAGATGTACCAAAGTTTCTTTATCCAATCATTATTCTCAGGCACTCTGGTTGTTTCCAGATTCTGGCTATTGTGAATAGTGCTGCTATGAAAATAAAAGTGCAGATGGTGTTTCCCGCCATGTGTTTTTGGCTTCCCAGGGTATATTCCCAGGAGTGGTATGGTTGGGTAAAATGGGAGCTCAATTTCTAATCTTTGGAGGAATGTCCATATTGTTTACCAAAAAGGCTGTACCAGTCAACATTCCCACCAACAATGGATGAGAGTCCCCTTTTCCCCACATTCATGCCAGCACTTGTTGTTCTTGCTCTTTTGGATATGTGCCAATCTCTGTGGTATGAGATGATATCTCATTGTTGTTTTGATTTGCATCTCTCTGATAATTAATGATGATTAGCATTTTTTCATGTCTTTTGGCCATTCAAATTTCTTCCTTGTAGAAGTTTCTGTCCATTTCTTCTCCCCATTTTTTGATGGGGTTGGTTGTTTTCTTCTTTGTAAAGTTCTACCAGTGCCTGATATATGCTGGATATTAACCCTTTATCAGATGGGTATTGGGTGAATATTCTTTCCCATTCTGTGGATTGTCTTTGTATCTTGGTCACTGTTTCTTTTGAGGTGAAGAAGCTTTTAGTTTCATGTGGTCACATATGTTTATCTTTACTTTTAGTTGCTTTGTTAGTGGTGTTTCACCTTTGAAGATGCCTTTAACTTCAATGTCATGGAGGGTTTTTCCTATATTTTCTTTGATATACTTTATGGATTCAGGTCTGTTGTTGAGATCTTTAATCCACGTTGATCTGAATTTAGTGCATGGTGTTAGACAGAGGTCCAAATTAATTTTTTTACATGTAGCTGCCCAGTTATCCCAGCACCACTCGTTGAAGAGATTTTCCTTGCTCCATTTCATACTTTTTGCTCCTTTATCAAAGATTAAATGATCATGTGTATTTGACGCTGGGTGTCAGGATACTTAACTCTATTCCATAGGTTCACAGGTCTATTTTTATTCCAATACCATGCTGTTTTAATTACTACTGCTTTGTAGTAGAGTTTGAAGTTGGGAAGGGTGATGCCTCCCATCTTCTTTTTCCCAAGGATTGTGTTAGCTATCCATGGGTGTTTATTATTACATACAAATTGCAGGAGTGTTTGGTCAATTTCTTTGAAGAATGTCATGGGTATTCTCATAGGGACTGCATTGAATCTATATAAAGCTCTAGGGAGTATTACCATTTTGACAACATTGATTCTTCCAATCCATGAGCAGGGAATGTGTTTCCATTTCCTTGAGTACTTTTTATTTCTTGAAGCAGGGTTTTATAGCTTTCTTTCTAAAGGTCCTTTATACTCTTCATTAAGCTGATTTCTAGGTATTTGATTTTCTGTTGCACAACTGTGAATGGAATCATTTTCTTAAATGATTTTAAGAAAATGATTTTTCTTAAAATCATTAAATTTTTAAAATCATTAAAATTTTCTTTTCTTTCTTGTTATTTGTATATAGGAAAGCCACTGACTTTTTGGTATTGATTTTGTACCCTGCCACTCTACTATAGGTATCTACTGTTTCTAGGAACTTTATGGTACAGAGTGTAGGGTTCTCTAGGTATAATATCCTGTCATCTGCAAATAGTGATAGGTTTACTTCTTCCTTGCCTATCTGAATGCCCTTAATGTCCTTTTTCTCTCTGATTGCTATGGCAAGTACTTCCAGTACTATATTGAATAGAAGTGGTAAGAGTGGGTGTGTGGAAAACTCTGTGACACCCCACACAAAACATGGGAGCAGGGTTAGGATCACTCTGTCCCAGGAGATAGGCAGCAAGCAGAGAAAGATGCAAGAATCCAGCGAAGTTTCGAAATGCTTTACTTAAAACAGGTTCTGCCATACAAATCAGCAATAGGAAAAACCCCAAACTTAGGGTTCCCAGCTGGGCCACGGCCACGTGTAGGCCAAGATGGCTGCCACCACATGTTAAGGCCCCGCAGAGAGGAAGCAGCGAAGAAGAAAGCCAGTAGAAAAGGGTGAAGGGCAAAAAGAGAGGAAGAAGGCTAGTTTTATATCCCTGTAACCCAGACCTCCCACTCCAATGGAAAGCCATCAGGGTCAAATTCCCTCACTTAATTTCTCCCAGGACCTCACCTAGGCCCTTTGAGATGTTAATGTTGCCTAGCCAAGATCTGCCTTGGAAGTGACCCTGCAGTGGGGAGGGGCTTCTGAGAGGAACTGTATCTCAGAGTACAAAGGAATGTATCTGTACCAAAGAATATTCTATAGCCAGTTAAATATTTCTCCAAGCCTTCACAAGAGTCTCATCTTTACTTAATGGTTGTTCTGTATTTTATCTGCCTTTGAGTTATCAGAGAGCCATGCTTACTTGCTTGGAGGCAAAGAGCATTTCTCTCTGGTCTAATTACTTAAGAGATCCAACATGGCCAGGCAAATGTGCCAGTAAGATCTAGCTAGTCCCACGATGATGTGGCAATATGAGAGAATATTTATACCAGCCAGTATAGAATACATGGTCAGATGAGCTGCCACATTCAAACTGTCCTCCTCCTATCTACAAAGTGACCTGTAGGAGGCAACTCCAGGCCAGATGCAGAAGCTCTAGGCAGCATTGTACTGCAACAAGTGGGCTACCTTGTCTTGTCCCCGATCTTAGGGGAAAGCTTTCAGTTTTTCTCCATTGAGAATGATACTCGCCGGGGGCTTTGGTAGATGGCTTTGACTATATTGAGGAAGGTTCCTTCAATTTCCATTTTATGGAGAATTTTTATCATGAACGGGTGTTGGATCTTGTCAAATGCTTTCTCTGTATCTGTTGATATGATCATCACTTGATCACTTGACATCCCGTTATTCATCAATTTGCTTGAGCAGGCACCAGTAACATTTCCATTTGACCCTATCACGTGCCAGTGTAGCCCAATGGCATCTGCTTGCTTCAGGAATACGAAGAGCCTCAAACCATACGTCTCAGAGTCTTGACAAAGAAGTCTGACCATCTATGTTCCTGGAGCAAGCAGATGACCTTGGGCTCTACTAGCATGAGACAGGACATATGGCGCTAGTTCAGCTGGGCCTCCGAGCAAATCGATGATGAACGGGAGACAGTTTTTATATTGACAGTTATTGATATGATATATTATGTTGATTGACTTGCGAATGTTGAACCATCCTTGCATTACCAGGATGAATCCTACTTGGTCATGATGTATAATCTTTTGATGAGTCTTTGGATTCTGTTTTCTAGTATTTTGTTGAAGATCTTAGTATCTGTGTTCATGAGGGAGATTGGTCTGTAGTTTTTTTTTTTTTTGTATTGTCTCTGCCTGCTTTCCGGTATCAGGGTGATATGTGCCTCATAGAAGCTGTTTGGGAGTGTTTCTGTTTCTTCTATTTCCTGGAAGAGCTTGAAAAGGATTGGCAGTAGGTCCTCCTTAAAGGTTTGGAAGAATTCACTAGTGAATCAATCTGGACCTAGGATTTTGTGTTTAGGTAGACTTTTTAATTACTGTTTCAATTTCCTCGATGGTGATAGGCTTATTCAGGTATTGCAGGGCTTCTTGTTTCAGCCATGGGAGGTTATAGAACTTCAGGAATTTATCCATTTCTTCCAGGTTGTCATGTTTCGTGGTATACAGGCTCTCAAAGTAATCTCTGATGATCTTTTGGATCTGTGGTTTCTGTTATGATGCCCCTCCCTTTCATTTCTGATTCTATTTATTTGGGTTCTCTCTTTTCCTGTGCTTACAAGTCTTGCAAAGTGGTTTTTCAATCTTGTTTATTTTTTCAAAGAACCAGCTCTTGGTTTCATTAATCTTTTTGGATTGTTTTTTGGGTTTCCAACTCATTGATTTTTCTCTCTAAGTTTTATTATTTCCTTCTTTCTGCCTGAGTTGAGCTCCTTTTTGTTGGTCTTTTCTAAGATTTTGAGCATGAAGTCAGGTTATTTATGTGGGCCCTTTCTTTTGTCCTGATAAATGCTTGCAGAGCTATGAAGTTTCCTCTTAACACTGCTTTCACTGTGTCCCACAAGTTCTGATAGTTTGTGTCTTCATTTTTGTTTGTTTCCAGGAATCTTTGGATTTCTTTTTATGACTCACTGGTTGTTCAGCAGTGAGCTGTTAAGTTTACAGGTGTTTGGTTTGACTCCCTGTTTCTGTGTGTGGTTAACTTCCATTTTCAGTGCATCATGGTCTGAGAAAATAGTTGACACAATTTCTATCTTTTTTATTTTATTGAGGTATGCTTTGTGACTCAGCATGTGGTCTATCTTGGAGAATGTTCCATGTGCACTAGAAAAAATGTGTATTCAGCTTTTTTGGGATGAAAAGCCTGGTATATATCAACCAGCCCTCTTTCTTCCATTTCTTCCTTCAGGGCCAGTATTTCCTTGGTGAATTTCAGTCTTGTCGATCTAGCAAGAGCCAAAAAATCAAAAAAAAAAAAGAAAGAAAGAAGAAAGAAAGAAAGAAAGAAAGAAAGAAAGAAAGAAAGAAAGAAAGAAAGAAAGAAAGAAAGAAAGAAAGAAAGAAAGAAAGAAAGAAAGAAAGAAAGAAAGAAAGAAAGAAAGAAAGAAAGAAAGAAAGAAAGAAAGAAAGAAAGAAAGAAAGAAAGAAAGAAAGAAAGAAAGAAAGAAAGAAAGAAAGAAAGAAAGAAAGAAAGAAAGAAAGAGCAATGTTAAAGTCTCTGACTACTATTGTGTTACTGTCAATGTCTTCTTTGAAGTCTATTAGCAGTATCACTGCATCGCTGTTTTCCCGTTCATCATTGATTCGCTCGGAGCAGGCACCAGTAACATCTCCATATGTCCTGTCTCATGCTAGTAGAGCCCAAGGGCACCTGCTTGCTCCAGGAACATAAAGAGCCTCAAACCATTCCATCAGGTCATGGGAATGAGGTCTATAATTGTTACTGGTATTTGGCATATCAAATATGACACGGGTAGCTTGCCAGGCTCTGCCGTGTGGGTAACATACTCTTGTAGTCATCTCTAAATCCAGCATTTATTGATTAACCAGGTGGCCGCTTGCGGCTGTGCAAGGCCGGGCTGCAATAGGCTGGTCTGCTGGGTGGAGTTCTGACGAGGGGGAAGTCCGGATATGGAAAATGGAGGCCCTCATGGAGTGGGGAGTCATTTGGCTTGTTGCGAGGCTCTGCTGGGGTGGTGGGCCAGGGCTAGAACCTGCCATCCCCTCCCTGGCGCCTCATGAGCGGCTGGGCACAGGGAGAGCCAGTAGCAGCTCTGCCCCATGTCTGTGAGTCTCTGGATCAGCAAACCTGGGCCAGATTTAAAAAAGACTGCTGCAGGGTGGATCTCGATGAGCCGGGCTGTGATACGCTGGTCTGCTGGGTGGAGTTCTGATGAGGCGGAAGTCCGGATGTGGAAAATGGAGGCCCTCATAGTGGAGGGTCATCTGGCTTGTTGCAAGGCTCTGCTGGGGTGGCGGGCCAGGGCTAGAACCCGCCATCCCTCCCGGGGCCTCGTGAGCGGCTAGGCATAGGGAGAGCCAGTAGCAGCTCTGTCCCATGTCTGTATTAGCAGTTGTTTTAAGTATTTTGCTGGCCCCTCATTGGGTGCATACATGTTTAGTAGTGTCATTTCTTCCTGGTATACGTATCACTTAATTATTAAGAAATGACCTTCACTGTCCCTTCCAATCTTTTTCAGCCTGAAGTCCTTCAGAGCTATTGGGGAATGCTGCCGGGGTCCCGGACAGTGCCTGGAAGCGAGTTCCCTTCTACCTCTGAAGCCGGCGGGGAATGGATGAAGACTCAGGAATCCGATGCAGTTTTAAAATGCTATACTTATCACAGGTTCAGGCATACAAATCAGCAATAGGAAAAACTCTCTGCTTAGGATACACGGCTAGAACCCCAGCCACGTGTAGGCCAAGATGGCGGTCACCACGTGTTAAGGCCCTGTAAAGAGGAGACAAAGACAAGACCCCCAAAAGGGTGCGAGCTCACAAAGAGAGAGCCCAAAAAAGAGAGTGTGAGAGAGAGGAAGCAGGCTGGTTTCATACCCTGCAACTCAGACCTCCCACTATTATGGGAAGCAGGAAGGGTCAAATGCCCTTAGGTAATTTCTCCCAGCACCTCACCTAGGCCCTATTATATGCTAATGTTTTGAGCCAAGATCTGCCTGGAAATGCCTTTATAGGGTAGAGAAGGGGGTTTCTGAGATGGCATGTCTCTGTACCAAAGACTAATACTAATGCCAGTTAAATATTTCTCCAAGCCTTCATAAGAGTCTTGTCTACTTCACGGTAGTTTTGTATTTTAGTTGCCTTTGAGTTATCAGGGAGCCATGCTTGCTTGCTTGGAGGCAAACAGCATTTCTCTCTGGTCTAATTACTTAGAGATCCAATGTGGCCAGGCAAATATGCTGGTAAGATCTAGTTAGTCCCACGATAATTGTGGTAGCATGAGAGAATATTTATACCAGCCAGTACAGAATACATGGTCAGATAAACTGCCACATTTAGACTACCCCTTTATCTACGGAAGTGACCTGCAGGAGGTAATCCAGGGCAGATGCAGAGGCTCTTAGAGGAGTCCTGCAACAAGAGCAGTCCTACTGGGAAACACTGTAATTTATTTGTGCATCTCAAAACAGGTCGAAGGCAACCAGAGAAACACACCACACTGACAGTCTTGTGGGGTGTCTGAATTTTCACTTTTAAATTAATCTTCACTTATTGAAGAGGTTGTTTTTAAACAGGTACCTGTGATGCTGGGGTGTACGTTTTGCATCACTAATTGGTGGGAGGGGTAGACACCGTGCTTTGTTGTGCTCACACACACACACACACACACACACACACACACACACACACACACCGGTTCCTGCTGGAAGTGAGAGGGTTGGTGGTGCCCGCAGCTGCACTGTTGCTCCCTGACTGGACAACTATTAGTCTCATTTTTATTTTTATTTTTTTTTCTTTTTTGGGTCACACCCAGCAATGCTCAGGGGTTTCTCCTGGCTCTGCACTCAGGAATTACTCCTGGCGGTGCTCGGGGACCATATGGGATGCTGGGGATCAAACCCAGGCCGGCATGGGCCGGCCGTGTGCAAGGCAAACACCCTACCACTGAGCTATTGCTCCGCCCCGATTAGTCTCATCTTTAAAGCTGCAGTATTAGGATACAGTTTTTGTCTGCCATTATGACACATTCCAAGAATGGCTTTCAGAACTCAGAAGCTGTTTTTTGATTTTATTTTTATGGTGGTTTAAAATTTGTTAACAACAAGCAAACAAACCTTTGAAGCAAGTGCACTTTCAAAGCTAGGATTTGCTGACGATTTCATCCTGTTAGCCATCGTAAGGTCCAAAAAACATTAGAATTTTTGCCTACATTGGATATAAAAAATAAGTGAACCGCTATTTCTTCTTCCCATTTTATAAGTAGAGTATTACTTCTCAGCCTTCATTAGCTATAGATGCTTTGAGGAATCAGATAAGGTATTTCTCTGACACAGCACATTTCAGGGGTTATGACTCATAGTATCTATTCTGAGACATCCTAGTTTCAAAATCTCAGACTAGAGGGGCATATGTTGTATGGGGCACAGGAATCCTTGTTAAGAACCCAAAATGAGAGGCTGGAGAGAGCACAATGGAGAGGGCACTTGCCTTGCACTCTGCCAAACATTGGTTCGATCCCTAACACCCCATATGGTCTCCTGAGCACCCCACGAGTGATCCCCAAACACAGAGCCAGGAGTAAGCTCTGAACACTGCTGGGTAAAGGCCATAAAACAAACAAATGAAAACAAAATTCACTCAAGTTTTATGGAAGAAACAATTGTATGAGGTTTTAATTAACTAATTAAAGCAATCAATCAATTAATTAAATTAATTGTTTTATTATACCACCATGTGATATACAATTACAAAGATGTTCATGATTGGGTTTCAGTCATAGTGTTCCAGCACCTGTCCGTCCACCTATTCCTACCACCAATGTTCCCAAATTCCCTGTGCCCCTCCCCCAGTCTCCCTCTATAGTAGGCACTTTCGCTTTTCTTCTCTCTCTCTCTCTCTCTCTCTCTCTCTCTCTCTCTCTCTCTCTCCACACACACCTTGTGGCTTGCTCTATAGACATTTAGGGATTATCATGTAAATCCTTTTTGTGTACATTCATACCGTGAGTTTTTAAAAATAATTATTTTAATTAATTATTTTTTCAGTGAGGGAAGGCAGCACACCCAACAGTGCTCAGAGCTTACTCCTGGCCCTGTGATCATGGATCTCTCCTGACTGAATCTGGGTTAGCTGCATGCAACATAGCGCCTTGCCCTCTCTCTATACTATCTCTTCTGTTTCTGTTTTGGGTTTTTACATTAAATCTAAAAAACAAGCCAATTGGGAGGAAAAGTTGCTGCTTTCTGGAATATTTTTCTACTGATGTCTAATACCAAGGAACAATTTACATAAAATCTAGAGGCTACATCTTAAAAATCATCCTAAACTGCAGAACCACAACTTTTGGCATATTCTAGGGCATGTTTTTTTCAATGTACAATGCAAAAAATACCCTATATTTATTCGTGTCACCTATCAGAAAAATTTGGCTTGTTTCCCAGTAAGGGAGGATCTAAGGTGGGAATCATCAAGGCTGCACCCAGCCACTATCTTGAGGAGACAAGGTTCTTGGGATCCAGTCTATTATGCTCGTGTGCTCTAGCCCTGGACTTACCTTCTTTCTCCTCCTCAATCAGACACTGTGTTCAGGGGAACACAAAGTGCCAGAATTACTCCTGGTTCTGTGCCCAGGAATCACTCCTCATGATACTCAGGGGACCGTATGTGGTGCCAGGGATAAAACTAGACTCAGTCTCATGCAAGGGAAGTTCCTTAAACTGCTATACCAGCTCTCACCCAGAATTTTTATGATAATTTTATTTAGATTCACGGTAAAAATATTGTGAAAACAGTTCATTTACATCAAACTAGAAAGACAATTTGAGTCCATATAGTTGTTGTATTCATAGCAACTTTATTGTGATATAATTAACATACAAAATTCACCCATTTTAAGTATATAACCCAGTGTTTTTAGTAGATTCATAGTAGATTCATCTGTACTCATCGTCATGATAATTTCAGAACACTGTCTTAACACAAAGAGAAATCCTACATCCTTTAGCTTTCGCTTGCAAGTTCTGCCAGATAATCATTGCAGCTCTAGACAACCGCGATCCCACTTTGTCTTTATAGATTTGCCTGTTTTGGGTATTTCATAAATGTCCTTAGCATATCTGGCTTTTTGTATATGGCTTCTTCCATTTAACGTTATATTCCCACGGTTCCTCACATTGTAGTACACATCAGTACTTCATATCTCTTTAGGTCCAATTCTGTTCTACTGTATTGACTATTCCACATGTGTTCAGTTGATTCTCATCAGATTGTTTTCCATCTCTGATGAGCAATTCTGAGATAAACATTTGTGTCCAACTTTTGATGGACTAGTTCTTTTTTGTTTTTGTTTTTGAGCCACACCCAGTAGTGCTCAGGGGTTAATCCTGACTCTGCACTCAGAAATCACTTCTGGTGTTGCTTAGGGGACCATATGGAATGCCAGGGACCAAACCCAGGCCAGCTGTCTACAAGGCAAGCGCCCCTACCTGCTGTACAATCTCTTCAGCCTAAGCCCCTGAGCACAATCCTATGAGACAAAAGATTAAGAACACTCATAACAAAATCTTTAAAACTCATCCATTTCAGTATCCAACAGATATCACAGAGACTGACCATGACGGGAAACAGTACTGGAGAAGGTTAGATATTCTTGAGGGTTCCTTCTCATACTAAGTCAACAACTCACTATTAACTTCTCCATGAAAAGCAATAGTCCAGTGAGACCAGGTTGTGGGCATCTCTTGGTTCAAAGTACCAACAAGCATCTCTGATCCCTTGCAGGCAGCAAGCACGATGCGCGAGTGACCAGGCTGAGGCCAGAGTGACACAATGAGAACACTGACCATGCCCCTCTGAGCTCCTTTCGGTCTGAAATTCTGATTCCCCACGGATTCCCAGCTAACAACTCTAATTCATCACTCTGCTCTTGATACCTTGCTTTTCTTTCTGATCACAGCTTCTGTCATTCCTTGAGTAGCTTTCCAGGCTCACTGACAGACACCCTCATCACTAACTCTATTTTGCCAACCATCTCCACTCCACTTCCAAGCTTACGACTGAAATTCTCTCACAGGTTTCCTTGTTTGATTAATATCCCAACGGACATTTTTATGACATGTGTTATAAAAAGTGCTCAGGATGTATACAATGAGTGAGCACTGAATGAAAGAGCCCACACAATTTCTATCCAAGGCTTTATGTATGAAGTTGAAGGGGGTCAGAGTGCTTTTATGACTTATATTTCTCAATTGTTAAGTGATGACATTATTTCTCCAGTGAACCAAAGACTTGGTAACCTTAATGATCCCTGAGGCTCTCTCCTTTATTATTATGGTATTAATATATTACTCACTAGGACTATCACCATTTCTTTGATGGGGATAGAACCAGAGTCCTAGGAAGCACAATCCTAAATATTTGACCCTTAAGAATCATTACCTAGAAGACCCACAGAGGAGATTTAGCTGACTAATAATTCTTTTCTTTGAATTTCAGAATAATCTTACTTTGGCTTTTTTGGGTTTAATTTCAATAAAATTACCTGATGCCAGCATGTGAAACAAATGAAAATCATAACTTACTGCATGGGGGACCTGCCAAGCTTTGCCATTCTTTTAAAGGAGGGTTTCCCTGGGAAGCCAGTTTTTTCAGGTAGTTACAAGGCTCCAGCTGAGGAATATCAGGATTCTGCCTATAATATTTTTGCAACTTCTCTAGCACGGTGGGCAATCCAACGGTGGAAGCATAGAACATGGGGCCACCCCTGTGCCTTGGCCATCCATATCCATGTAAATAGATAACATCAATGTGTTCTGGGCCAGCAGCCATCCCATCCTCCAAGATACGGAACGCTTCATTGATGAGTGAATATATGCACCGCTCAAGGATCTCTTCCTGGCTAATGACACGTGGTTCAATGTGATGGGTTTCTCTGTACTGTGACAGGAATTTGGAAAGCCAGGGGTCAGGTTTGTGAATCCTACCCAGTGGCTTGTCATATTGGTACCATCCTTTTCCTGTCTTTTGGCCAAATCGCCCTGATTCACAGAGCATGTCAGCAATTGGGCAATATCTACTACCGCCTCGCATTCGGGCAGGAGTTCCTGGGGGCAGTGAAGGCCCAGTAAGACCTCGCCCTTTCGAGATTTCCAACCCACATCCAACCCTGCAAGATCGGACACTCTGAAGGGTCCCATTTTGAAACCAAACTCCTCCAGTACCTGATCTATCTCCTGTGGGGTACTGCCTTCTTCTAACAAGAAATGCGCCTGGCTGTAATATGGATACAGCATTCGGTTCCCAACAAATCCCAGACAGTTGCCGCCAGCGACACCAAATTTGTTCATCTTTTTTGATAAATTCATAACAGTGGCGATGGTAGTGGGGGAGGAGTATTGGCTGGGAATAACCTCTAACAACTTCATGATATGAGCAGGTGAGAAGAAGTGAGTGCCAATGACCAGGTGAGGACGATTCGTGGCAGAGGCAATCTCATCAACATCCAGGGCGGAAGTATTGGTGCATAAAAAGGCTTCTGGCTTACACAGAGCTGAGAGCTCAGCAAAGACACGTTTCTTCAGGTTCATCTCCTCAAATACTGCCTCGATAACTAAATCAACACCACCAAGCTCCTTCAGAGATGTAGTTAACTTGGGCTTTGGTGCTGACCATGGGTAGCCATTCTGCTGCATTCTGGATGCTTCCTTTCCCAAAATTGAGGTGATTAGCTTGTCTGCAATCTCAAGCTGTCTTTTGTCTGATTCCACAGCAATCACAGGTATATTGGCCTTTGCAAGAGAAAGGACAATGCCTCGGCCCATTGTTCCCAAGCCTGTAAATAAGAGGAAAGGAGAAAAAGAATGATACCCTGGTCTTGGGAGCTGCAAAATTACACTGTGGATAGAAGGCTTTTAAGGCAGTTAAGCATTTAAAGAGATCAACTTCATTCCATCAAGCATCCCAGGTTCCCTCCCATATATCCGACCCTCCCAGCCCGCCCTTTTGACAGGCACCTTTCTCAATTCAGTTGTTAAAGTTTGGGTCGCTTGATTTCAGTGTTGTTTGGTTCCGTGGTTTGGATATTTGGTTCTATCACTTCTTAACATCACCTTTGTATCTGCATCCCCTGACCTGGCATCCCTAGTTTCTCGTCTGTCTCTTCTCTCCTTCCTCTCCAATCTTTCAGTTCCTGAAGTGAGTTTTCAAGCAAAGGCAAGGAGAATAGAAAACAGAAAGTGTTCAATGGTGAAAAGGTCGCAGTGCCTCCCTCTCACCGTCTCATTTTCTTCCTAAGCACTAAAAAGGTCTGGATTTTCCCTTCCTACCAAGGGAGAATGTGTAGGGCCAATTCTAGCTAGTGAAACAAAGGGGGTTGGATACGGGATCTACAGCTGGCCCCTATAACTCTCACAAGTGCTCATATTACTCCTAGGAGATGGAGAGTGTGCAGAGAGAAACTCTGAGCCGTGGAAGAAAACCAAGAGCAGGCTGCCACACACAGTGGCCTGTGGGCCAGCCAGCACACTGTCCACATCTGCCCTGCCCTGCCTGCAAACAAAGCACGTTTTCACATTCCCAATAGCTGATGAACAAAGACAGTATTTTGTGACACAAAAAATTCTATCGAATCTGAATTTCAGGTCCACAGATAAAGTTCATTTGGAACCCAACCTCAATGACCTGTTTCTGCATTTTCAATGGCTGGTTTTGTGCTCTACAGCAGAGCTGAGCACAGCAATTTACATAAAGGCTGCCCAGTACTCAAATGATGTACCATCTGGCACCATACAGAAAAAGTTTACAGACCCTTGGCAGAGCTACTCTTGGGCAGAACCTGGTCTTTGAGTGACCCAGTGGAGCGCAGAGGCAAGAAATCTGGTTTTGTGTTAAGCCAATGACATGTGTGGGACATCTATTACCTAACCAACCCACTGTGCATGAAAACACTTGGCGAAAATCCTTTATCGTTCTCTGCCCTTCATACTAACTAGTTGTGGGGACTGAATATAGATTGTTGCCATCAGAACTCACTGACTTAATTTTCAAACTGTTTTACATTATTGAATAACACACACATAATTGGCTGGAGAGGACAGTTCATGGGTTGAGGCACTTGTGATCCCTGAGCACAGAACCAGGAATCCGCCCTAAGCTCAGCCAAGGAGGCCCAACCCCTTTTCCCCATCTCCAAATCATAATAAATCACAAGTGAAGAGCATGCGCACCAGAGGCGCTGTGCACTGAGGCCTTAAACGGATGGTTGAGTTGGCAAATCTGACTGGGACAGTCGTCTGAGGAGATGCTGAGTAGGCTCGTTTCCTCTAAAAGTGCCGCTGGAGGATGCAGTGAAGGCTAAGAAAGCAGTTTTCGTCGACTAGACCTCCCCTGACAGAAGACGGTACATAAACTGACACAGAGAACATTTTCTTCACTATTTTAGTGAGCCTGAAAATATGCTCAAGACTGCCAATCTGCTTGGGTCAAAACTCTAGAGTTGGTGAAACTTTGGAAAAAAGTCCAATGGAGTGAGCCTGAGCTTAACTTCTAAAGAAAGAAGGCTTTCTATTTGAAAAAGTTCCAGGGCGAAACAGTAGGGAGATTTGAGGGTAATGATTTTGAGAAGAAACCAGGAGTTGCAAATGGACTCAGGGACCAGAAAGGTCAAGACTTCATTTCCTGGAAAATATAGCAAATATGGCAAACGACATTTGAAACATGGGTACAAAATAATGGCTGCTGGGAAATTCAGGGGTGAGAGATTTGTATGCGGCAAAGGTAGGGTTGAGGACAAGATGTCAGAGTCTGGACTGGGGATGTAGCTCAGCTCACTACCTTGTGTGAGGCCCTGGAGTCAATCCCAATAAAACACACAGGAACATGCATGCACACATGCATACAGAAACGGGGGTTAGATAGACTTAGTGTCAAACGCTCACAACAGATATGTTAAACTTGTGTCACGGTAAGTGAAATAAATCTGAGGGATGGTCTCACTCAAATGTGGTAGAGAGAAAAACAAAGCAGCCTCTGAGCACCTCAGCCTCATGGGGCCTGAGCACTGCTGGATGGATCCCTTGGTCTCCTGAGAGATTCCCCAGACAAAAGCCAAACCAACTCCAAAGTGAGGCACTAGATGAATCTAATGAGAACAAAGCCTGGGCCTTTGACCTCAGAACTGAGGAAACAAAGCAGTAGGAGATGGGGAAGGAGAACAAAGAGGCGGACTACAAGTGACATGAGGACACTGGGAGGGCCTTGGGGGGGGGCTTTAGCAATTTGGTGGTGGTGGAGATGTAGTAACGTTGCACACCAAAAGCATAAACAGGAACACTACTGTAACCACGTTACCTCAATTACAAAAAATCAAAGACCCCAAATCCCAGGTGTTTAACTTATCCTTGAGAATTTTTTTTTTTTTTTGCTCCGGCTCAGGGTTTCTCCCGGGCTCTCACTCAGGATTACTCCTCGGGGACCATGTGGGAGCCGGGATCGAACCCGGCCGGCATGAGCCGCCCGGCAAGGCAAACGCCCCCGCTGGGCTATCTCCCGGCCCCATCCTTGAGAATATTTGCATCTCAAGGCCTCTTATGAAAAACAAAGATATTAAAACACTAATTAAAAAGGTATTTGCACATCTATGTTCAGTGCAGAACTATTTACAGCAGTCAAGATCTGAAAACAGCCCAAGTGCCTGATGACAGATGAGTGGATGAAACAGTCGTGAAATGGGCTGGAGCATAGTAAATGTTTGCCTTGAATGCGGCCAACCCTGGTTCAATCCCTGCCACCCCATTTGGTCCCTTGAACCCATGAGGAGTAAACTCTGAGCACTGCTGGGTGTGGCCCCAAAATCAACCAACCAAAAAAAACAAATAAACAATAAAACCCAAAGAGTTGTAGCACATATACACAGTAATACTCAGAAAAAAAATAAACAGAATCCTGCTTTATACTATAATGTGGATGGAAGTGGTGATAGAATATTAAGGGAAATAAGTCAGAAGGAGAAAGACAAATATTAGATGATCTCAATCAATTCAGGCTGTAAAGAATCACAGTACAGGAACAGATGAAACCAACAGAAGTAAAACCAGCAGAGTACAGGGAGGAGAAGGAAAGGAAAAGTAGGGGAAGGGGAGAAGAGACAGATGAGAAGCAAAGGGGGCCAGCTCAGGGGAGTCAGGTACAAAGGTGGTATTAAAGAATGACAGAGCCAAAAAATCCAAATCACAGAGCCAACATCAGTGAAATCAAGAGACCCAAACTTTAACAACTGAACTTAGAAAGATGCCTGTCAAGAGGGCAGGCTGGGGGTGGTAATATGGAAGGGATCCTGTGAAACTTGGTTGAAGGAACTTGACATGAGATGGGATCAATGTGGCAATGTTCAAAAAACTTAAATAACTTTGTAATTTATGGTGCTTTAGAAAGAAGGAAGAAAGGAAGGACGAAGAAGGAAGGAAGGCAGGCAGGAAGAAGGCAGGAAGCAGGAAGGAAGGAAGGAAGGAAGGAAGGAGGGAAGGAAGGAAGGAGGCCAGGAAGGAAGGAGGGAGGGCAGGAAGGAAGCCAGGAGGAACGGAGGAAGGAAGGAGGGAAGGAAGGAAGGAAGGAGGAAAGGAAGGAAGGAAGGAAGGAAGGAGGGAAGGAAGGAGGGAAGGAAGGAAGGAGGGAAGGAAGAAGGAGGAAGGAAGGAGGAAGGAAGGAAGGAAGGAAGGAAGGAGGGAAGGAAGGAGGGGAGGGAAGGAAGGAAGGAAGGAAGGAAGGAAGGAAGGAAGGAAGGAAGGAAGGAAGGAAGGAAGGAAGGAAGGAAGGAAGGAAGGAAGGAAGGAAGGAAGGAAGGAAGGAAGGAAGGAAGGAAGGAAGGAAGGAAGGAAGGAAGGAAGGAAGGAAGGAAGGAAGGAAGGAAGGAAGGAAGGAAGGAAGGAAAGGAAGCCAGCCAGCCAGCCACCCAGCCATGATTACCAGAAGGGCAGTAGGAGGGACTACATGAGGGAAGGACCCAACTGACTGTGGCGGAGAGATACTGGATCTCTTGTGGTGGCTGGGCTGTGGCATCACGTACTTTGAAGAGGTGTGGAACAGCCCACCAAAAAATACATACAGAGGTGTAAACTAATGTCATCTCATTCAAAGAAACAATTTAAACCAAAGGATGGTATTTTGTGAGTGGAAGGGGACGAAAGGTACTTCACATAGATAATAAATTTAGCACAACGCCTGGCCCATGGAGTTGCGAGGTTAGTGGTAGTCAGTGGACCTGTGCAGATTCGGAAGGGTCTGCTTACCCCCTTGTTCTTACCAAGGACGCCCACGGAGGAGATGGGCCGGGCTGTGGATGTTTTCCAGGAGGCTCCGGATGGGGTGGACCACTTACTCGCGTTCCTCTCTCAGCAAAGAAGGCGTATTGGAGACCTTTAGCCTGGCCTGATTCCCGAAGGTACATGAACAGCTCCTCCTCCTTCTTGGTGCCCTCCTCGTAGGGGTACTGTACCGCAGCCTGGGCGGCACGGACGCAAGTCTCCTGAGAAAGGCATCCTGGATGCTGCTTCCGCATCTTCACAATGGCCTCAGCGAAGATGGAGTCCATGTTGGGCAAGTGCTGAATGGACCTGTTGCGGAATTCTACGGGCTTCTAGACACTGGCCTGAAAGAAATACGGAGGCAATGCAATTTTTAGAAATGCCACTCAAATGAAGGTGATAGGCATAAATAATAATAATAATGAGCCACTTCAAATTCAAAATACAAAATTAAATGGTATTCATCAAGACATTTAATGTAGCACTAATACCAATGGACATGTAATTTATTCCCATCAGACAGAACTTAATAGATTCAAAGTCATTTCAAATGACCTAATTTAGGCATAAAAGTTGTTTTTCTTGCCTTCCAAGCCAAGAGAATTTTATAATAGATTAAACAGTAACGGCAATGAGTTAAAGGAAAATAGTCATGAGTTAATAATATTTTAGATTCTTAGCTCCATTCTTAATAATAACAAAATAATCTTGAAATTAGCTTAGCTCCGTTCTTAATAATAACCAAAAAAATTTAAATCAGAGAATAATGTGATCTTGGTATGGGGAGAGACATACAAATCAATAGAAGAGCACAAAGAATTCACAAATAGATTCTTATAATAGTGGCAATTGATCTTCCACAAGGCACCACAATAATTCAATAAAAAGGAGTTTTTTCAGTAAATGGTGCTGAGCCCATTGAATAGCTACATATAGAACAAACAACTTAAATCCCTCCATGGCACCATACATAAACATTACCTACAAATGATTCATAAATCGAAGAGCTAAAACTATTTTTTTAAAAGATCTTGTGACCTCGGATCATCCAACGTGTTCTTAGCATCATGCACGAAAAGAAAAAAAAATCAATATATTGAATTTCATCCAAATGAAAGTCTGTGCTTCACGGAACAGCATTAAGAAGATGAAATGGTAATCCATAGACCAAAAGAAAATATTTGTCGAGTAGGCAGAAAAACATGCCCCCCGCCAACCTCCACTTCCTAATTCTCAGAACCTATGACTATATTCCCTTACATGGCACAGGAACCTGACATACGTGACTATGGTTATAGATCTGGAAAAGTGGAGAGGAGAGCCAGGGGTAACTCATCAAATCACAGGAGTCCCAGAGAGTTTCCCTTCCCTTTCCCCACTATGATGAAGGATTCTATGAGAAAGACTTAAAAAAATGTAGCCTAGGAAATGCTGCCCTCGGGTAGGAGTGTGGAGACAGTGGGAGGCTCTGAGGACGGAGAAAGAGAGTTCCAAGAGCCAAGTGGTTTCCAGTACCTTCCAGGAGCTCTGATGGGTTCCTAGTTTACAATCAGCAAGAACTTGAGACCTCAGTCCGGCAACACTAGGTACTGAATTCCTACCCTCAGTTACCCGAGCGAGCAGGAGGTGGACTTGCCTCTTAGCGCCTTCAGAGAAGAGGGTAGCTATGGACACAGGGCTCCCCAGCAGCTGGTAGGATTGGCACAGGCTCCGCCAGCGGGCATTGACACAGGGCTCTCCACCCAGCAGGAGCCCACACTGACTAAGGAGCCCCACATATGTTCCATAAGTTTGTGTTGTTCAACTGCTAAGGTTGTGTTCATTCTACCAAAACTAGAAAAAGAACACATTGTACAATCAAAGTGCTAATAAAGAATCTTTCTTCAGAATATATGAGTATTTGCAATATTGGGAGGGTATACCCGGCACTGCTCAGGGCTTAGTCTTGGCTCTGTTCTGGGGTCACTCCTGGAGGTGTCCAGTGCTTGCTCCAGGTTCTGCATTCAGGGATCAAAACCAGGTTGACCACAGAGGCAAGTGCCTTAATATCTTTACTCTCTCTCTCTGCCCCAACCATTTTTTTTAAAAAAAATTTTATTATACCACCATGAGCTAAATGATTACAAGGATGTTCACAATCGGGTCTCTGTCAAACAGTGTTCCAGCACCCAGCCCTCCACCAGTGCCCCATTCCCACCACCAATGTCCCAACGCTCCCTCCCACCCAACCCCAGCCTGCCTCCATAGCAGGCACCTTATCTTTCTTTCTATCTCTGTTTCTGTCTCTGTATTTCTCTCTCTCTCTTCTCTTATACCTTGTGACTTGCCTTTTGGTTTATGATGCAAGTATCTATGTGTATATTCAGTAGTGAGTTCTAGTGTGACATTATAGTTCCTCATTCCCCATCAACCTCCCCAGTTTGTTACAACTACAATGATCATTATGGTGTACGGAAGTGAAATATCCTGGGAAGGACCTGGTCCTAGCCTACTTTGTTATATAAGCCTCTTGCGCGGCTGCGCACTGTTACAGCTGTGTGTCTGGTCTGCCCCTTGTCCAGTTCATCTGGTTGTGGAGGCTGCGAGCCTGTAGCCACGCCCACTGGCATGGAGAGGGGAGGACCCCCAAAACCCCGCTCCAATTCCGGCCAGCATGGTTTCCCCCCCCACATGACTGCTTTACCCTAGGAGCTACGTTGGTCTCGGCCGAGGACCAGCCAATTCCTCAGAGACTCCATGGGCTGCTCCACGTGGGCCGGGCAGCGCAACTGTGCATCTGGTCTGTCCCTTGTCTAGTTCATCTCTATTTTTACTGTTTTTGGCATATGAATACACCACGGGTAGCTTGCCAGGCTCTGGGTTCATCCCAGGGGGCCCAGACTTTTCTATGTCAGACCACCCACCATCTAAGGCCCACAGGGCAGAGCCCTAGGGGTGTAGACAAGCCTATCTCCTGTCTGCCACCTGCCAACGCAGCTGGGCACCACAGTCACAACTTCGAGTCTGCAACACCTCGAGGGGCAGGTGGCCCTGCCCCAACCATTTTTATTAAATAGCCACCCCCATATTTCACAGAAAGAGGATTTACATGGTTGCCAAGCATGAGAAACAATGTCCAACATCATTAGTCATTAGCAAAGTGCATTTTAAGACCACAAGGAATGTGGCAGATCTTCTTTAAGTAATGGGATGTCACTTCTAAGATTTAAAGTTGCAAAAATCTGAATCTGGGCTTGCTCACCCTCCCATTAGCTCACTCTGATGGAAGCCAATTGCCACCTGCAGCCCTGACTTTTGGCAAAACGCAGGAGGCAAAGAACGGAAAGAAGCCTTGGAATCAGAGGAACTGACCTCTCAGTGCAAACAGACCTGAATCTACTGTCAGATCAGCTTAAGACAGTGATGGAGAGAAATAAGAGCCCCAGCAATCCCCTGGATGAGGCCTAAAGTGGAATCCTAAAGAGAAAATCAAGTTAACACACATGGTTTCCTGACCCATGGAGGCACCCATAGAGAAACTGTTAAGACGTTTGATTTTTAGCAGGTAGGTTTCGAAGGGAACTTGATTCGTAGCCACATATCTACCATCACCGGGACATCAATTCTAAAGCATGGGAGGGAGCGTAGACTATTCACAAACTGCATGTCAGAATATAAAGCAGCAGCAAGTCCATTTCGGGAAAATGGCACAGTCTTAAAAACATACATTTAGGGATTTTCAATTTTAGGGATCACCTGCATCTCAATATTGGGATGTGTAATTCTTTTTACTTGATGGGGATACGCGCTCTCTCTCACTCGCTCTCTCTCTCTCTCTCTAATGCTTCCTAAATAAAACTATTGACTTCATGCATACGAAAACATTAAGGAAAAATTTGTTTAGCATATACATTTCAATCCTGAGTTACAGAGAAATGAAAATGTATGGGGACCCCAGGGCTAAGGGGTCCCCAACAGTGTGTCAGAGGATATCCAAAGCAGTAGATGTGGGGCCCAGTAGGGTCCCCGACATTACTCAAATCCAAAAAAGGCCTGGCCATGTTACCCCCAGCTGACGGATAAAGGAACAAGATCACAGGCTCTTGAAAGTCTGAAGCTCTTGTTATCTCTCTCTTTATATCATCTTCTAATCTCTCTTCTCTCATTCACTCCATCTCATTCCAGGGACTGAATTTCTCCGCTTAATTTCTCCTCTCACATCCTTGTTACGAAGCCTGCACTCAGCCCTAGCCCCAGATCAAACCCATACATCGTCCGCTACACCACAGGATCTCACCCTAAAGGCTATGAGGGGCACGGTGTACCATCCAACTTTCAGGCCATCTCGATACATTATGAGAATGTAGATAGGGGCAACACACCACCCCGCTACTCACTAAAACACAAAGCGCCGCCGACCGAGGGAAAGAAGCACAGCTGAACTAAAAAAACACAAACCAGAGCCCCCACCAAAAAACATTTACCTAACCGAGCGCGCGGAGAAGAGGAAGCCTTCAGCATCGAAATAGCTAAAAGGACGAACCCCGTCCGGCACACCGACTCCACCATCTCCCGCAAACAAAGCCCTCAGATACTGGCCCTCAAGAGAGAGAATGCTATTGGCTCCCAAGGAATCGAAAGCTATGCTTGAAAATCACCCCACTCGTAAAGAACGGATCTACCTCTGTCGCTATCCAGATCAGGACCTGTCTCGTGCCAAGCATCAAATCGTGGGCTGGACCATATAATGCGATGGAGACAACTGCTGGACTAGAGCCATACCGACAGGAACCCACGGGATGTCAAAGATCACGTGGCCGCCCACCTACAAGATGGCTGACTTCCTGTAAAGACCCTGAGGACGGTTTGAGGCTCTTCTTTCCTGAATCAACCAAGCCATTGGGCTACTGCACGTAAGTCCAATGGAAATGTTACTGGCGCCGTTGGAAATTGATGAAACGGATTCATGATCAAGTGATCAAGTGGACCCCTCCTCTTAATCACTCTTCTCAACTGACCTTTCTTCCGGCCGCCCTCTCTCGCTCAGCACCCCTCTCTCTGTACCTCTCTCTTCAGGCCCTCTCTCAGGCCCCTCTCTTTTCAGGGTCTCTCCTCTTTCTTCTCTCTCTTTGTCTCTGTCGCTGTCTCTCTGTTTCTTTGTCTTGTCTCTGTTTCTCTATCTCTTTTTCTCTTCCTCTTTTTAATCTCTGTTTCTTTATCTGCTTCTCTGTCTCTCTCTTCTTCAGAGCCTCTCTTCAAGTCCTCTATTTTCAGTTCCTCTCTTTTCAGGTCCTTTCTCTTTCAGGCTGGCCCTCTGGCCCTGGCTCTGGTGCTCAGGCCCAGGTACCAGGCACACTGGAATTAAAGAATCCTGGCATACAGCTTTTAACTGTCTCAACAGTACAAAACCTAGGAGATATCCAACACATACAAGACTTGTATATGAACATTCATAGCAAACTTATTGGAAATAGCAGAAAAACCCTGAACTAGTCATTGACTAATGCGTGCACATGGAAGGTCCTGTGCTTCTTCCCCAGTGTCTCACATGCACCAAAGTGAACCTGCCCTAGTCTGGGGCCCCGGCAAGAGGAAAGGAAAAAGAAAATGTGAAGAGCCAGATAATCAAATACCATTTAGCAATAGAAAGGAACACACTACAGGTACACACAACAAAGAGATGAATTGGAAGATGCCAGATGCAAAAGACACACTATGAGACATGATGCATAGTAAATGTCTACAGGGAAAAGCTGATCTGTTGCGACAGGAGCTGCGTGGCTGTCTTGAGCAAGAACGAGAGTGCGGCAAGCTACAGAGAGCCAGAAGGGAGCTACTTAGAGTGGTGAGCAAGCCCCTACAAGCATTATAGGGAAACTGCAGAGCTGTGCAGAGAATGTCTTTTTCCCCCTTTCTTTCCCTCTTTTTTTAAACTTTATTTAAACACCATGATTTACAAAGTACAAAATTTTTTCACAACATGGTTGTTAGAAAGATTCATAGTTCAACACCAATCCTACCATTAGTGTGCCCCCACCACTACCAGAGACCCTCATTTCCCGCCCACCCCTGTCCCCATGTCTGCTCCCTTAGCTGGCACTAATTATATTGATCATTATAGCCCATATATGGGAATGGTATTGATAAAGTCATGACTTTTTTCTGGGTTGTTATGTCTGAGTCTGGCCGATTTCTGTTCTTGCATTCACTCTCTGAGTGGGTTTCTACTAGTCAACCCCAGACCCACCTCCACTGCACCTATGGACAACACTTATTTCAATTTTCCTCAACCTTTGTTTGAACTTGTCCTACGCATACACTGAATAATCTATTCTATATTGCTTGTTGGAGCTAATTCTCTAAATATGGTTGATGAATGTATTCTTAGAAGAAAGTCAGTGGAGATGTAAAATCTCCATTATGCCATTTGAGCCCACTGTATAGGAAATTATCGCTGTGTTCCCACAGACCACACATTGTGCTCTCACACTTGTGATTGTATGCCCCATGTTTAATTCTATGAAATGTGATGGGATACCTGGTACATCAGTATACCAGGTTTTGAGATAATGCATGGCTGCTTTGCGGCTGCATGCCACAGGGAGCCAGCAATAGCTCTTCCCGGCATCTGTGTCCCTGGCTAATGGCCGACAGCACCAGCAGCAGCTCTGGGCAGACTCGATGGGCCTTCAGGGGTAGGGGGATGGAGAGAATGTCTTATTAGCACTATCAAAGTAAAACCAAGAAATTCCATCAAGAGGGGCAGCACAGGGCTCAACAGCTAGTGCAGGCCTTGCAAGCATAAGGTGCAAGTATGTTTCCTGGCGACACCCACCTGGTGACTGTGCTATACCATCAGCACACAAGCCATCACCGTGAGCAGGAGTATGACCCTGGCAAGTGTGCACGTGCATGTGTGAGTGTGTGAGTGGGTGTGTGTGTGTGTATGAGCGCAGCAACAAGCCTGGCAAACTTGACTACCAGATATGTCAAGAACACCACAACTAACCCCACACACACCATTTGTTTGTGCACACATTGCACCTAAAGAAAGAGTGTGCCCCCTAGTGAGAACCAGAGAGTACTGCAACCTGATGTTTAACCATAGGGGGCACCCCCCCCAATCCAAAATGCTTGATCCCTGACTTTCCCGCAAAGGGAAGGGCAAAGGGAGGGAAAACAAGGCCTACAGGACCTGTAAGAAGATAACTATTACACTGTATGGAAGAACATAAGATTAAAATCTTATCTTTAAGAGGTCCCACGCCTCGTAGCATACAAATGAGTTCTTTTCATACATATTATATATGAATTTTCTCATCATAACCCTTATGGCTCTATATTTTTAAAAATAATTCTAAGGGGCCGGAGTGATAGCCCAGCGGGTAGGGCGTTTGCCTTGCACGCGGCCGGCCTGCGCCAGCCTGGGTTTGATCCCCCAGCATCCCATATGGTCCCCAAGCACTGCCAGGAGTAATTCCTGAGTGCAGAGCCAGGAGAAACCCCTGAGCATTGCCGGGTATGACCCAAAAAAGCAAAAAAAAAAAAAATTCTAAAGCTTACACAGACAAAATAAGTTAATGTACAACAAATTATGAGATTGTTTTCTGGAAAGTGCTATTACTCTTGGGAAAGGAAGCAGAGGCGTGCGGAGAGCACAGAGCCTGCACACAGGCTCGCATACTCCTGGCCCAGGCTGGATTCCCAGCACCTCAGTGTCGCCAAGAATCACCCAGTGCAGCCCTGGAGGCCACCGGGACTGCCAGGATGGCCTGGGTGTCCCAGAACCACAGAGCTGGGGCATGTCATAGAACTGAACCACCAGCCAGATGAGAATCGCTGGCTGGGATCTCAGGCCTCCTGATACTGCCCGAGAGCCCCCATTCCACCCTAATGAAGCATTATAGAAAAAAATGGAAGCCTTGGTTAATCAGAAAACCTATAAAGCAGTTTCACTACATCTAGGGGGCTGATTGTAGTTTGGCAATAAGACATAAGGTAACGCCTATGTGAGATTCTGGGTTTAATTCCAAGCAACACACACACACACACACACACACACCACAAAGCCAAACTAAATTTCATCTGTAGGTGAGGCTGTCTGGCTATAGTATATGCAAGACAGTTTGGATTTTTTGTTTTGTTTTAGGACCACACTAGGTTGTGCTCAGGGCTTACTCCAGGCTCTGTGTCCAGATATCACTCCCAGTGGACTGTATGTGGTGTTGGAGAAGATCAAACATGGGCTGGCCAACTGTAGCAAGTGCCCTTCCCACTGTACTCACTCCAGCCCCTACGAGGCTTAGGTTGATGAGCAATGAGCAAGGTGGCAGAGTGCCTGTGAGGCACCAAGATTTTATTATTTTGTTTAATAAGGAAGTTTGATTGCTAAATAAAATCAGTTTTTTTTTATAAAATGCAGTTTTAAATTCATGCTGGGAGGCAGGAACGAAGGGCAGATGGTGACGAGCAGCATGTGGTCCCCGCTCATCAGACTGTTGTTGCTGAAACACAAATACTAACCCAACAGGTACCTACCAATTACCTGCTCAATTGCCTGGTTCAGGGGCTAGCCTAACCCTCCCTCTGTTCAGGGGAAGGCAAGCTCGGCAGAGGATGGAGAAGACCCTTCTAGGGATGACAATTTAATCCTCTGGTGCTCTGAAAGGAAGACAAGAGCAGACACAGAGCAGTCGTGTGGAGGGTCAAAAGATAAAGAGCCCAAGCACCAGGACTGTGGCCAAGATGGGGGCAGGTGGTGGCTGTGCCGGTAATCAGAAAACCTTCAAGTGCTTGTAAAGCAGTTTCCCTACACTGACTGGGGCTGAGGCTGTAGCTGAGCAGTAGAGCATAAGGCAATGCCTATGGGAGGCTCTGGGCTTGATCCCAGCATCACACTCACTCACTCACTCACACACACACACACACACACACACACACACACACGACTCACAAACCGAACCAAAATTATTCCGAAGGTTTGAGGGAACTTATGGCTGGATTTTGGCCTTGTGACACCTCCCGGTCCCACTGTGACTGACGTAGTTTCTCAATGTACTTCCCTGTACATGGCAGAGTGACGGGAGAAGTTCCCCAAAGTTCAGGCCCTACCTTGGAGTCACTTAAGACTCTTCCAGGGAGGACTGGGGTGCTGATGGGGGTGGGACGGGAGGTGATAAGGAACTTGCTTCATATGTGTGAGCCCTGGGTTTGATCCCAGCATCATCCTCCTTTAAGGGGCCTCCCTCACTCTCAGCACAGCTGGGTCTGAGCACTGAAACTTTAGGCACACACAGCCGGCTGGGACCTCGCATGGAGTGGTCCTCTCACCCCCTGGGCACTGTTGGGGAAACCCCTAAAAATCAACAGAATCATGGGCGACAGCTCAAAGGGCTGGAGCACAGATATTGCTTTGGGCATCCCAGGCTCAGTCTCTGGCTCTGCATGTTTCCCCAAGCACCACCAGAGTGACCCACCCCCACAACCCCAAACTCGGTAAAGGTAGAAAACCCAATCTTAAGTTATTTTCTTTCAGAAGCTGATTTTTGTATTTGGTATGTATGTATGTATGTATGTATGTATGTATGTATGTATGTATGTATGTGTGTATGTATTTTTGTGGGACGAGGGCACCACATATGTGCTTCCTCATATTCAGGGCTTCCTGTTGGCTCTGTGCTCAGGAGGGGACAGAACCCAGGTCAGCCAGGTGCAATGCAAGTCGTGCCTTAGGCCCCTGTAGAAGCTCTACAGTTGCTCAACATTAGATTTTGAGGTGGAATCTGGAGATCAAGAGCAGAGTTAAGTGCGCCTGTTTTTTTTTTCTTTTTGGGTCACATCCGGCAATGCTCAGGGGTTTCTCCTGGCTCTGCACTCAGGAATCACTCCTGGCGGTGCTCAGCCTTTATATCAATGATAGCTACAGCTCCTGGCAATGTTGCCCTGAGTCAGATGAGGAAAGGAAGGGGAGGGAGGGGGGAGGGGAGGGGAGGGAGGAGGGGAGGGGAGGGAGGGGAGGGGAGGGAGGAGGGAGGGGGAGGGAGGAGGAGGGGAGGGAGGGGAGGGAGGGAAGGGAAGGGGAAGGGAAGGGAAGGGAAGGGAAGGGAAGGAAGGGAAGGGAAGGGAAGGGAAGGGAAGGAAGGAAAGGAAGGGAAGGGAAGGAAGGGAAGGGAAGGGAAGGGAAGGGGGAAGGGAAGGGAAGAAAAGGAAAGGGAAGGGAATGGGGAAGGGAATGGGGAAGGGAAAGGAAGGGGAAGGGAAAAGGAAGGGGAAGGGAAAGGAAGGGGGAAGGGAAGGGAAGGGAAGGGAAGAAGGGAAGGAAGGGAAGGGAAGGGAAGGGAAGGAAGGGGAAGGAAGGGAAGAAAAGGAAAGGGAAGGGAAGGGGGAAGGGAAAGGAAGGGGAAGGGAAGGGGAAAGGAAGGGGAAGGGAAGGAGAAGGAAGGGAAGGGAAGAGGGAAAAGGGAAGGGAAGGGGGAAGGGAAGGGGGAAGGGAAGAAAAGGAAAGGGAAGGGAAGGGAAGGAAGGAAAGGAAGGGGGAAGGAGGGGAAAGGAAGGGGGAAGGGAAGGGAAGGGAAGGGAATGAAAGAAGGCAGAAACCCCCTTTCCCAACCAGGGCAGGCCTACTCATGGAAAGTTACCAATTTAGGGCCTGAGTGTCCTTTCCATCTTGAAGTAACCTTTTTGTTATCTACAAAAGGCCCAGAACAAATTCCTGTTAGAGGTTATTAGACCCCGCCCAGAATCTACTATCTGGCCTGAATTGCCTGGATTGCATTCCTGCAAGTACGCATAGCCCTTGCTGACCCATGATCCCACGCGTGTATCTAGCCGGACCAAATATAGAAAGAAGTATTAAGAATGATCTGATTGGTGGGAAATGGTTACTTGGTACAAAGTGATTGGCTGCCCGCCGCAGACCTTGATGTAATATTTTGAATCTATTGGATGGTTATGCGCAGGCTTTTCTGTAGCGGCGGGAACTATCTCTTAAAAGATCCTCCCTGGAAGGGTTCGGGGCTCTTAGCCACTGACCGCTTGGGGTCATGCTATGGGCCCGAGTATACTCGCTTATTAATAAAACCCTTGCTTTTGCAGAGGACCCGGTCCTCAGAGTTTTCCTTGGTAGGTGCGGCGTTCTGAGGCTCCCAGTCAGTCACCCCATCGGGTGGCCAACTCTTTCATTTGGGGGCTCGTCCGGGATCGGGAGTTGAGGGACCCCACCTAGCCAGGATCTCCCTGACAAGACCATCCTGGGTAAGTTTGGCGCCTTTTCCACTGCGATCGCTAGATTGGTGCGCCGGCCGGCTCAGGGACTCTCGAGGTGACTGTCGGATCGAGTCGGCGGGCCGGGCGTAAGTCTAGCCGCCGTTCTCCCGACTGTGGTGAACAGACGTGTTCCGGGGACCACAGGTCACAACCCTGGGGGACGCCCCAGTGGTGGTGGAGATCCGGGGACGCCCGGAGGACTCCTTCTGGGGGAAGGAGACGAATGTCTCCTTCCAAGTAGAGAGTGAGAAAAGTCCGGGTTCGAAGTCCGGCCTCAGGGTAAATCCTGAGAAGACCTAGGTTTGTAACCCAGAAACAGCAGGTTGGCGCCCAACACCGAGGATTCTCTTGAGCTCGTCACTGCAGTCTAAGAAAACCTGTTCGGACAACAGAAAATTCCAACCGGATTGTGAGAGTGGTGAGTGTGGGGTGAGTCTGAGTGAAAGGGGGACCGGTCCGCGTGATTGAAGAGAGTGTGAAACTGTGTGAAGTAATCTCTGTCCTATTTGTAATTGTGACCTGTGTATGTTTGGTTATTGACATCATGCACCCCAAGGAATTACATTTCTCCCCTTCCCGCCTCACATAAGCCACCAGTGAGGCCCACCTACATCATTTTGGCTACTGCAGCAGAACGTTGTAGTGGCAGTGAGGAGTTCCACCAGAAGGAGGTAATCAGTGAAAATCTGCAGAGAAGGTATGTTCCCTCACAAATCTCTAGGGGGAATGGGGAAGAATGTTATAACCTCTGTGTGAATGTGTGTGTATGGAGCACCCTGATGGGTCTTCCTGTCAGGCGTGAGTCTGTGGCTCCAAGACCGGCACCCTTAAGGTCCCACAAAGGTTACGGAGCCCAAGTGAAGGGGGAAGGGAAGGGGGAAGGGAAGGGAAGGGAAGGGGGAAGGGAAGGGGGAAGGGAAGGGAAGGAAGAGAAGAGAAAGGGGGAGGGAGGGAGGAGGAGGGAGGGGAAGGGAAGGGAAGGAAGGGAAGGGAAGGGAAGGGGAAGGGAAGAGAAAGGGAGGGAGGGGAGGGAGGGGAAGGGAAGCCTAAAAGCCTTCTTAATAAGGTGCAGTAATTGTTACTGATCAACACAATCCTTGTCCTGGGGAGTACACTCAGAGCCCCCTCCAACTATCAACGACCATTCTTTGAGGCCTCAGCTCACTTGACCGGCCTGCCAGGGACAAGCCACACTCGCCCAGGGGCGGGCTGGGGCCCAGGGAAGGACAAGCTGTGCCTGGCGCTTCCCCATCCCTCCCCGGCTGATGCTGCAGCGGCCATCTTCCCACTCCTTTGATTTATGGGTTCAAACATTCGCACTGGGGACCTCAGTTAGGGTGTTTTCAAAGTACTCAGCACACTTAGCAGTACGTCCGCTGTACCCCCAGAGTAAGGAGGGTGCTGACGGGCAGGTGAGGCACCGTGCCAGCTGCCCAGGATAAGTGTCGAGAGAGAACTAATGAGTGGTCCAAATACACTTAGCATGGAATTCGTTTCTTCCTGACCACATTTTCTCGTTCTTTGATGTTTTCTAAGGCAGAGGGGAAAAAAATCTAACTTTTATTAAAAACAAGTGAATCACGTTTCCATTTGTGGGGGAGAGAGAGTGGAGGAGGGTTTATACCCAATGGTACTCAAAGGTTACTCCCAGCTCTGTAGTCATTGAGCAAAATCAGCTGTGCGTAAGGCAAGTGCCTTAACCCCTGTACTATATCTCTCCAGCCCCAAATCACTGAATTCTTTGAAGATAAGAAGCAATTACTTCTACTCTCTTTTCCTGAGAAACTGCTGAAGTAGAGTTGCCTAGCATGAGACCGACGGAAAACACAAGTACAGAAACTGACTCCTGTGAGCCCAAAGCCTCTCCCCTTCTCCCCATTCTGGCCAGCAGGAGCTCTAGTGAGATAAAACAGGGCCTTAGGCACTTACCTTGCACACGGCAAATGTATCCGAGCACCCCATATGGTTCCCTGAGCCCTACCAAGTATGATCCTTGAGCAGAGCCAGGAGAAGGACCTGAGTACCACCAGGTGTGGCCCCAAATCCACCCTCCTCCGCCCCCAAAAAAATCCAGAGATCTTTACATTTTGTTTAGTGCCAGTTTGTTCTTGGCTTTGTGCTCAGGGATCCCTCTTGGCAGTGTTTGGGGCACCATTTGGGGTGCCAGGAATCAAGCCTGGGTTGGTCATGTGCAAGTGTCTTACGTGTTATGTATCTCTCCAGTCCCTGATTATCTAGTCATTAGGATAGAGAGCTAGCACAAGGCTTAGAGTCTTGCCTGACAAGCAGCTGACCTTAGTTCTAGGCACTGCAGATGAAGTTCCTTTAGCACTGCCAAGTGATGTCCAAAAACTTAACTTAAAAAAAAAGTTCAGAGAGGACATATACATTACAAACAAGCAAAAAACTGAAAAAAGATGAAATGAAAGATGAAACCACTATGACGGCTTTAAAGGCCCCAAATCCAAAGGAAAACGCCCAAAGCCAGGCGGACTTCCAGGAGCTGCAAAGGCAAAGGCAGGCCCATGCAGTCACAGTTCTCAGCAGCGGGACTCATTACAGGCACAGAACCCAGCGGCGGAGTGCAGGCGCCCAGCTGGACGTCTCCCGTGCCCGTCTTTGAACCACAGAGCACACGTTGCAGCTTCGTGCCGGAAGCATGCAGGTGGGCACAGGGAAGGCTTGCTCAGGTGGGAACCAGCAAGCTGCAGGCCAGCTTTAAGGGCAAAGAAAGAGCATTTGGGGGGTTGGGGGGTGGAATCCTTCCCTCTCCAGGGTGCAGCCAGAGCAATCTGGGTGTGGCCCAGCTATTCTGAGTGGCTCGTTTATAAGTACAGTTCCATGGTCCGAGGGGCTTCACACAACCAGAGCATTAAGAGGCACGAAGCTAATTAACGCCCACAGTCAATTCTCCAGGATGCTTTTAAGTTTGTAGGGAAATTTACAGCTAGCTGCCACTGCACAGCTTTAGACACGGCTACACTCCTACAATCTCTCCCGCCAGGTCACTGAGGACTCCCCTTCCTTCTCTCCCTTCTGATCCAATACCAAATCAAAATTAAGTGTGTGTGGGGGGGGGGGTTGGTTTTCTTTCTTGCTATTGTTGTTTGGACTTGGGGTCACACCCGGTGGTGCTCAGGCTCTGCGCTCAGGAATCACTCTTGGTGGGGCGCAGGAGACCATCACTTGTATCACTTGTCTTCCCGTTGTTCATTGATTTGCTCGAGCGGGCACCAGTAACATCTTCACACATCCCTGTCTCATGCTAGTGTAGCCCAAGGGCATCTACTCGCCCCAGGAACACGAAGAGCCTCAAACCATTCCTTCAGGTCATGGGAATGAGGTCTATAATTGTTACTGGTTTTTAGCATATCAAATACGACACGGGTAGCTTGCCAGGCTCTGTCGTGGTGGGTGGTATACTGTCAGTAGTAGGCTCTCATCTTGTGTGTTTATGATGAGACGGGAAGAGATAGGCTTTTCTGTTGGGTGGAGCTCTGACCGAGCTGTGGATGTTGAAAATGGCGGCCCTCATAGTGCTGGGGTTCTTCTGGCTTCTTGCGAGGCTCTATTGGGATGGTGGGCCAGGGTTAGCATTGCATTACCCTGCCATTTTTGTCCTGGTGACCTGGACCCTTTAGAACCTGCCTTCCCTCCCGAGCGCCTCATGATCAGCTGAGCACAGGGAGAGCGGGTAGCAGCTCTGCCCCTACTGAGCTCTATATCAGGTATCAGGCATACCTGGGTTTGAAAGAGGCTTCGCTGATAAGCAGGGAGACCACAGGAGGATCAAATTAGGGTCTGCTGTGCAAGGTCAAGTGCCCTGTCCACTGTGCTATGGCTCTCCGTCCCAGAAAACTGTTTTTTTTTTTTTTAAGGGCATTTTAGCAGTGGGAGTGGAAGTAGAGACGGAGAAAGCGGGAGGCTGGCTGAACGGCATATTTCCTTCCACAAATGGGGGAAAGGAATGCTGACATTTGTGTTTTTTAAATTGAGATACAATTCACATACTGTCAAAGTCACCCTTTTAATAAAAAATTTAACATCAAAACCATTGTAAACACATTAAAGTGTGAAAAGTAAAATATCAGATGGAAAGAGAAAAAAAGTCACCCCTTTATTTAGTTCATAAAAATTGCAGTGATTTGACCATTGTATATAGTATACTGTTTTAGGAGCACCGTTTCACATTTTAATACATGTATGAACCAGACCCCACCCACCACCAAACTGATGGTTTTACAATTGTGTGTTTACTGCTGTGGTCACCAGGACAAAAACTGGCAGGGAAATGCAATGCTAGAGATCACACCTAGGGCCTGGCACTCGGCTTAGACTTGAGCCATATCCCCAGCAGCTTTTATTATATAAGATTATTTTTTCTTTTTCTTTTTGAGTCAAACCCCCAGTCCTCAGTCTTACTCCTGGCTCTGTGCTCATGGGTCACTCCTGGCATTGCTCGGGGACCTTATGGAGTGCCGGGGAACAAACCAGGGTCAGCTGTGTACAAGGCCAATGCTTCACCCACTGGACTGATTCTCCGGTCCCTGGTCCTTTCTCAGCTGGTAAAGAGGCTCCCCAAATAGTGCTTGAGGGAGTCTCGGGGACACCTCCCCTGTGTTTTTCCGCCAACCATATCAGTGGTTCCATATAAGGCCCCAGGATGGAGTGCTGCTTGGACCCCGTGGTGCTCCCAGGCCCACCCCCCAGCAGGTCAGGCGCCTCCAGGGCCACACCCTACAATGCTCAGAAGGGCATAAACAGGGTCAAAACGGGGTTGGCAGCAGGCAAGGCTGAGCCTAGCCCCCGTACCATCTCTCTGGCCCCACACGTATGGTTTCGAACTGTCTTTTAGAACTGCCTTGTGATTTCTTTGAGACTGCACACGGCAGCGTTCACATGTTAGACAGAACTGAGAGAGAACAGAAGCTGTGTCTGGAACCCCATCCCTATCAAAACACAAAGCACCTCCAAAGAGAAGGCTAAGCTACCATCCTGAGCAGTAAAAGGCAGACATAGGATGCTGACCAGAGGAGACTGACCTGAAACTCCACGGAAGACAACCAGACGGAACCGAGCCAAGCTGGGGCCAGATGCAGACCTTCACCGACTCTCTCATTTGAGTATGAAAATCACACCCAGAGGTGGAGATGTAACATCATAATTGGACCCGAAACCCATATAAAGCATGTTTTGCTCACTGTGCCTGCATGCACCGCTTCAGGATCTCCCTGGCCGCCTTGCTTAGCTGTCTCCTTTCCTGTCTCTGTCCCTCACCAGAGTTCTCAGGCTAGTGTTTGGGGAGCACCTACGCTGACTGCTTCCCTCGTGTGCAGACAAGAGCTTTACTCAAGACAGCCTGAATCTCCCCTTGTCCTTGGCTCAATCTCTGTTTAGTAGAGAGCCAAAGAGCCAGGACGTTTGTAAGATGAGAAGTCAAACTAGCTTAGGGTTAAGACCATATAGCCGTCAATCATCACAAATTGACGCTTATTGATTTATTTCCTGATAATTTCATTTTTTTATTCCCTTAAGTTTTGTTGGAGCAAGCAATATGAAGTAAATGTGTTATGTGTCCGCTAAAGGGGAAGGCTGGAGGCAGGGAAGGGGACTGAGGACATCGGGCGGAGGGAAGGTCACACTGGTGATGGGACTGGTGTGGAACACTGCTTGCGGAAACAACTATATTATGGACAACTTCAGTAAATCACAGTATTATAATTAACAAATACTGAAGTCAAACGAAGAAAGCTATCCCCATTCTTCCCCTTGTTCTCTGCACATTGGTGCATCTCAGGACGAAGCCTGCAGAAACAGCAAAGCATCACCCAGCAGCTTGCTAGAGGTGCAAATTAGGTAATGCTGCACCCCAGATGCACTGACTAAAAAAAAAGTGGGACCTACAGTTCACGTTTCAGCAAGCTCTGCAAGTGCATGCTGAGAACCACTTTGAGATCAAGACAGTGGCACTAGGTTTATACAACTCAATTGGTCTTTTTACTTTTGGGGAGGGGTTGGCAAGGGATGGGTTTTTTTTTTTTTTTTTGCTTTTTTTGGGTCACACCCAGCAATGCTCAGGGGTTACTCCTGTCTCTGCACTCAGGACTTACTCCTGGCGGTGCTCGGGGACCATATGGAATGCCGGGATCGAACCCAGGCCAGTACAGGCCGGCTGCGTGCTAGGCAAACGCCCTACCCGCTGGGCTATCGCTCCGGCCCGGCAACGGATGGGTTTTTTGGGCCACACCTAGTTGTGCTCAGGGCTTATTTCTGGCTCTGCTCTCAGGAATTACTCCTGGCAATGCTCAGGAAACCATATAAGATGCTGGATTTAGAACCCGGGTCAGCTGTGTGCAAGACAAATGCCCAACCTATTGTTAGTATCATAATGGCCCTGCAACTTTGATTTTTTAAATGCACATATATTTAATATAATGTTTATTTGTGGAATCTCTTTCAAATCTATCCATCAGTCCTCTTCTGACAAATAACCACATGTGAACAGCTAAATTAGCTTATCTATATGGGACTTTGGGACCCAATGAAGTGTTACTGGTTGTGTGCATAGGGGTCACTTCTGGCTCTGTGCTCAGAGGACCATGAGATGCTGGGGACTGAACCTGTACCTCTTCATATAAAGCATGCATGCAGACCCTTGATCTCTCTCTGACCCTAACAGCTAAATTGGAGGAGGAGGGGTCCTGTGTGGTCAGGTGACCAGACACAATTCTTGATCAACAGGGCTCAGTTCATCATTCAAGGGCCAGAAGGGACTGGAGAGATAATACAGTGCTTAGCATATTTGCTTTGCATGCAGTCAGACTGAGTACTATTGGCACTACATTATAGTGCCTCCAAGCACCAGCGGGAGTGATCCCTGAGCACAGAGCTAGGAGTAAGTTCTGAACACAGTTGTATGTAAATTAATACATCACCCACATGAAAACAATAACAACAAGCAAAGAGACAAGTTCACAACATTGCAGGCATGTCACAGGAAATAAGAATAATAATAAATAAAAAGAATGAAATCTAAATGTATTTCTAAAAAGAATCAGAAAAATAAGGGCGAGCAAAACCAAAAGTCAGAAGATAGAAATAATAATAATCATTAAAACAGAAGTCAATGGAATGCCAAATTAGTATAGGAAATTGGTATGAAGGAAAAAAAAAGAAAAATGGAAATTCCACATCATCTAGTAACAGCTCTCTGAAATATCCAAAGGATGAAAATGCTGCTTTAGGGGCCTGAGCGATAGTCCAGTGGGTAGGGGGTTTGTCTACCCAGCGGGTTCGATCCCCAGCATCCCATATGGTCCCCCGAGCAACGCCAAGCATAATTCCTGAGTGCAGAGCCAGGAGAAACCCCTGAGCATCGCCAGGTGTGGCCCAAAAAAAAAAAAAAAAAAAAAAAAGAAGAAGAAAAGAAAAGAAAATGCTGCTTTGAAATAAGTGATGAACCTCAACATTGTGCTAAACGAACAGAGCCAGACACAAGAGTTAAGTTGGTTCTAAAAATATGAAATTTAAACAATGCAAAAAGCAGTTCAGTAGTTGTCTGCCTGCTATCCCATTGGCCAAGAGGTAAGTAAGACAGATAATCTCAGAAAGAGAAGAGGACACTCGCCCAGAATGACAGAACTCTATCTTGATTCTCTCCGTGCTCACCCAACTATAACCAAAGTCCATCAATCTCAATGCTTAAAAATGGGTGAATTTTATTCTGCATAAATGATGCCTCGATAAAGGTGAATACAAATCAAAACATCAGCAGAACTCAGGAAAATTGGGGGAAAAGCAAACTTCTCTTCATTTCTGTGTATTTAAGTTGTTATCTGTATTCATACATACTCTAAGTAGCTATAATTATAGAATGTATGAAAATTTATATTTTAGACATTTTATATTGCATTTTACATGTTTCTATAAAATATTCATGATGATAATTTAAAATAGTTCCAGCTAATTTTCTAAAGCTCAGACCCACTGCTGTTCTGTTAACAAGTGAATTACCAACTTTTACAGCAAATGCGTCCTCTTCAACATTTGGATGCCACCAAGTGGACAAACTCATGTTGCTGAGACTGAAGAGATCATTTTTTCATTTTTATAAATACATCAATGTATTTATAAAATAATATTACATTTGTCCATTTAAAACAAATTAAAAAATTAAGCACGCAAACGCAACAGCTCATTGATGGACCAGACCGTGCTTCTCATATATTTATTTTGGAGGAGCAACCCTTAAATCTGAATCTAGGGAAATCCGTGAAGGAAAAGAAGATCCCGCTGAAATCAGGTCCTTGGCAAGTTAAAGCCACGCTGGAAGTGATAGACTTGCATCTATCATAAACCTCAGAGCAATGACAGCTTAGGGGACCTCAATGCAAGTAGCCCACCCCATGACTTCAACACAATGGAACGGTCTGCCAAGAGGCACAAAGAAACCGTGAAGACATGCTGGACTGGAAGCAGGGAAAGATAGTGAGAACCCATGCCCACACGGGCCAAGATTTGCTAGCGTTTTCCTGAGTCACCAGTTCTTTCTAAATTCTTATTTTTTGAGCCACACCCAGCTGTGCTCAGGGCTTACTCCTGGCTCTGTGCTCAGGGGGGAAAATCAAGGAGCTGTTTTTGGTGCTGGGGATTCAAACCTGGGTCAGCTGCATGTAAGAAAAAGCTCTTACAGGCTTACTAGCTTTCCGGCCCTACTGAATCACCAGTCCCCAAGGTCCCTGCAGTTCCCTTTTCAAGCTTTTACTATTGAATTGAAATAGCAACTGGCATGAACCACAAAAAGAAATATTATTTCAGGGAAGAGTTTGATCCTTGCAGGGTCAAAAAGAATGACTTCTTGTCTCGACCACGCAGCTACATACGTGACCCCACAGCATATTCAAAATCTGAAACACTAAAATTCCAGTAGGAGCACACACCTAATTTGTTAGATGGAAAAGTAACACAGAAGTCAACTAAGTTCAACTAAAACAATAACACAGAAGGCTCATCTAGCAGCAAACAGCTCGGTAAATCCTCGAACAAGGACTTAATAACCCCATGGTGAGATATAACAATTGTCATAGATTTTCTTTCACTGCAGTATTTTTGATAATTCCATCAGCCATGTAATTGTAGCATGCAATATAAATTAAATTATTATGTGCCTGCTAAGGGAGCATGGTTGGGGGAGGTTGTTGGGAAAATGAAGATAATGGTGGAGGAACATCACTTTGGTGGTGGGATTGGTGTCGGAACACTGAAAGCCTGCAACAATTGTATTGTGAAAAGAAGAGAAGGGAAAAGGTAAGGGTGAGGCAGAGAGGGAGATGGGAGGGGGAGGGAGGAGGGGGAGAAGGAGAAAAAGGAGGAGGAGGAGGAGGAGGAGGAAGAGGGAGGAAGAGGAGAAGGAGGAAGAAAGAGGAGGAGGAGGAGGAGGGAAAAGGAGGAAGAGGAGGAGAAGGAGGAAGAAGGAGGAGGAGGAAGAGGAGGAGGAAGAACAGGAGGAAGAGGAGAAGGAGGAAGAAAGAGGAGGAGGAGGAGGGAGGAGGAAAAGGAGGAAAGAGGAGGAGAAGGAGGAAGAAGGAGGGAGGAGGAAGAGGAGGAGGAAGAAGAGGAGGAAGAGGAGAGAGAAGGAGGAAGAAGGAAGAGGAGGAGGAAGAGGAGGAGGAGGAAGAAAGGAGGAGGAGGAGGAGGAAGAGGAGGAGGAGGAGGAAGAGGAGGTGGAGGAGGAAGAAGAAGGAGGAGGAGGAGGTGTTGGTGACAGGTGACTGCCCCCACCAGGGCAGGGGAGATGAAACAGCTCTGCCTGTTTCCTAACATTCATCCCAGTAATTTTTATTTATTATTTTTTTAATTTTTTATTTATTTTTTATTTTTTTTTTTTTTTTGGGTCACACCCAGCGGTGCTCAGGGGTTACTCCTGGCTCTTTTGCTCAGGAATTACTCCTGGCGGCGCTCAGGGGACCATATGGGATGCCGGGGATCGAACCCAGGCCGGCACAGGCAGGCAGCGTGCAAGGCAACGCCCTACCGCTGGGCTATCGCCCGGCCCACATCCCAGTAATTTTTAAATTTTTTTTTTAACAATTACAAAACGTTCATATTTGGGTTTCAGCCATACAGTGTTCCCGCACCCATCCCTCCACCAGTGCCCATTTCCTACCACCAATGTCCCCAATTCCCTCCCCCTCCCCCCTAGCCTGCCTCCATGGCAGGTTCTCCATCTTCTCTCTCTCTCTCTCTCTCTCTCTCTCTCTCTCTCTCTCTCTCTCTCTCTTCCTTCTCTTACATACTTAGAGGTTATCATGTGTATCTCTTGGCCTGTATTTAATGCTAAGTCCGATGCGGTAATAGCACTTTCGACACTATTGGCACAATGTTCCCTTCTCTGTCTTACCTAACCTCTGCTCCCACACGTCTGTGATAATTTCCACCTTTGACAAGACCTCCTGATCCATGTTTTGCCAGACATTGATCCCAATAATTTTTTCTGACACCCCTAACCTGCTCCTTCTTGCTGTCATCCTCTTTAAATTGAAAAGGAGGAATTAAAAAAAAAAGAATGCATACACAGTAGAGCAAGTCAGGTACTTGCCTTGCACGCAGTTCACCAGAGAGATCCCATGAATGCAGAGCCCCAGAAATAAGCTCTGAGCATGTGGGACGTACCACCCATAAAAAACACCTCAAGTTCCAGATATGCCCCTACAAAAAAAATCTCTTAAAGGGATGTTCTGAGTCCTTAAGGTGAGAAGCTGGTAGAAGAAATCAAGAGCGCCCTGAAACACAAGCATAATTTTATTGTGGTAAGTTTCCTTGGCTTCCATTTTATAAAACACTTGTTTGTTCTTATTTAACCGAACTTCTTAATAGAAAATTCACTCATCCAATGAAGTCAGTGGGCCACCAATGTAATTCAGTTCAACAGGAGAGCACTTGCTTTGCATGTACTCGGTTCTCTGCTTTATCCCGAGTACCAGCTCTGCTTTATCACGAGTATCCCGAGTACCTTGGGATAAAGTCCTCTGCTTTATCCTGAGTACCTGCCTCTTGAGGTGTTGCAGGTGTGGCTGCAGTACCTGGCTGCATGTGCAGGTGGCAGACAGGAGACAGGCTTGTCTATACCCAGGGCTCTGCCCCGTGGGCCCCTGGATGGTTGATGGTCTGACATAGAAAAGACTGGGCCCCCTGGGATGAACCTAGAGCCACAGGAGAGCCTGGCAAGCTACCCATGGTGTATTCCATATGCCAAAAAACAGTAACAATAATGGACCTCATTCCCAACGAATGGAGACGTTACCAGTGCCCACTGGAGCAAATTGATGAACGGGAAGACAAGTAATACAAGTGATTCCACCAAAAAAAAAATCAATTATAAAAAAATATTAAGTAGAGAAAAGCAGACATTAAAAAATCTCCAGATACTTCTCTTGCAGACCAAGCATTAACGATTAGGATGAATTCAAGATTTCACACAGTTTTGTTATCTGTTCTCCTGGTGCAGCTATTTTATTCCATCCCTACTTTCTTATTACACAGTGATGGTTTTTCACTTAACAGACTATATCATGATGTTCCTATTACACCAAGACTATATTCTATATAAGTTGCTCAGCATTTTAAAGTCATAGCAAATTCCATCACAAAGATGCAGTGGAAGATAATGGAGTCCTTTATTAAAATGGACAGTCAATCCTGTGCTACTTTTAATTATTTTCATCTTACCTGAAATTTTCAGGGCCAATTTGAGTCCTGTTTGCAGAGGATCCGAGTTCACAATTTCATCTATAATACCCAGCTTGTGTGCTTCGTGGGCGAAATAAATCTCCCTGAAAGAAAATAGAACACAACAAAATAAAAAAGATCAAAGAACAATGTAAGGTTAAAGCAAAAGAATTGCATTCATCGGGCAGGTTATCATTCCTAGATATAAATCACTATCTTCCTGTTCATCATCGATTTGCTCGAGCGGGCTCCAGTAACATCTCCATATGTCCTGTCTCATGCTAGTAGAGCCCAAGGGCATCTGCTTGCTCCAGGAACATAAAGAGCCTCAAACCATTCCGGAATAAGGTCTATAATTGTTACTGGTATTTGGCATATCAAATACAACACGGGTAGCTTGCCAGGCTCTGCCGTGCAGGTAGCATACTCTTGTAGTCATCTCTAAGTCCAGCATTTATAGATAAACCACACGGCCACAAGCAGCCTCGGAAAGCCGGGCTGTGGTAGGCTGGTCTGCTGGGTGGAGTTCTGACGAGAGAGAAGTCTGGATGTGGAAAATGGAGGCCCTCATGGAGTGGGGGGTCGTCTGGCTTGTTGCAAAGCTCTGCTGGGGTGGCGGGCCAGGGCTAGAACCCGCCATCCCTCCTAGGCGCCTCGTGAGCAGCTGGGCACAGGGAGAGCAAGTAGCAGCTCTGCCCCATGTCTGTAAGTCTCTGAATCGGCATACCTGAGCCGGATTTAAAAAAGACTATGTATGTATATGATAAATATACATATATAACAAATATATATTTGTTTCTGTGATATATAAATATACATATATAACAAATATATATTTGTTATTTATAGATATAAATATCTATTATTAATATTATTATTAGTTGTTGTTACTGCTGTGTCACATCAGAGTGTTTGTGACTTCTCTCAGCACAGTGCTTGGTGGTGGCGGTGGAGGGGGTCGCTCAGTAGACTGCTCTGTGCAGCAGATCAAACTTGAGCCTACCATACGCAATGGGTGTGCTCAGTCACGGAGCTTAGTTCTCTAGCCCTATTATTAAATGAAGCAATTAAGTACCACATTGACAGTTGCGGTGGAGAGAGTATTGCAGAAAAGAACAAACCAACAAACAAGAAAACTTGTATCAAGCACTAGCTCATCTATGAAGAGCTGTATTAGGATCAGAATTTCCCCACCGGCAAGTGAAAGTAATATTGTTTACCTTAGTAAATCTGAGTATGAAGTGTTCAACCATAGTCTCTGGAGAATCTATGTATCTCTACTGTAGCACTTTGTAAGTTACATATCAGTAAAGATCATACGATTGATTTATTGATTAACAACCCGATAAAAAGGACAGCGCCCAACAGTCATATACTTGGGTGGCTTTGGGGGTCCCGAACAGATATTGGGGTTCGGCAGAGTCCCCAATGACCCATCTCTCCACCCCACCAATGGACAAAGGAACAGACCAAGGCTCCTTGATAGTCCAGGGCTCAACCCCTGTATTCAAGCTAAGTCTGCTCTTCAAATTCCTCCCAAAAGGTGGGGGTGCGGGTGGGGAGATGCAAAAGGTGATGGACTTTGACCCTAAAACAATGAAGCGTGTAAAAGCCCCTCCTTCCCGGGCAATCTACTCCAGCTAAGGGCGTTTTCTCCTTTCCTTTACTGGTCTAACATTTTTTTCTTAATAATATTTCTAGTTATTTTGTATAAAAACATTAAGAGATACAAACAGTTATAGAGGATGGCTTTTTCCTAGGAACAACTTGCTATATATTCCAGACTAGAGTACTCAGGCCAGGTTAATCAGGTTAATTTTAGCCTAACCCCAACCTAGTCTGAAATAGTTGCTTATCTTTGGTTCAGGACAGGGTTTGTTCCGACCTTGCTCTTAGCTTATTATCCTGCTTATGACACTTAGTCCATCCCATGTCGACGTCAGAGTAGCTTACTCATGACTTGCTCTGGATCCATCCAAGTTCCAAGACAAGACCCTGATTTGGGGGTGTAAGGAAAGGAACTAGAACCCTTCTAAGCGCAGCTGAGGTTTACGTTAGGAAATATGACGGATGCCCAGCAGTAAATAATTCAGAATTAATTAACTCCTATATCACAAATGCATAGCTTTAACTATCTTACTGTGTCTATACAAAAGGATGTTGCTCCTAACATAATATGCAAAGGTTGTACAGAAAAGAGAAAAACAGTGTTTCACTTACAATACAAAACTCAGGGCTGTGAACAAAGGGTGATCCAACAGGTAGGTAGGGAAGAAGTTACTTGTTAAAATTATATAATAATATGGGGCCGGAGGATAGCCCAGCGGGTAGGGCATTTGCTTAGCGGCCGCCAGCCGGCCGGTGATCCCGGCCCCATATGGTCCCGAGCACTGCCAGGAGTGATGCCTGGTGCGGCCGGAGAAACCCCTGAGCATCGCGGTGTGACCCAAAAAGCAAAAGCAAAAAAAAATTATATAATAATAAAAATTATAAAGGAAATGGGGGTACACCTCTGTATCTATCATCTTGACCCCTTCTGTAGTTTAGGAATAGCTGTGCTTTGGGAGTTGCCTATCAAGAAGCAACAAGGAAAATGATATTGCAGATATTACTCCTTCAAGACTGGGGCAGGTAGGGTATAGTCCATCATCAGAAACTTCGCCACATATTTTATTAAGAGTTTTTTTTTTTTTTTTGCCACACCGGGCGATGCTCAGGGGTTACTCCTGGCTCTGCACTCAGGAATCACTCCTGGCAGTGCTCAGGGAACCATACGGGATGCCGGGGATCAAATCCTGGTTGATGGCATGCAAGACAAATGCTCTACCAGATGTACTATCGCTCCAGCCCCGTGCTGAGAATTCTTAGCAGGCATTAGATACACTATGCAGCAAGCTCATAAACCTCATTTTATAGGTGGCGACATCTAGTGTCAGCTAGTGGAAATGCAGGAGCGTTCAGTGTCCAGCACAGAACGGCGAGCCCAGCACATTACAGAAGTTTGATGAAGGTTTGCATCACTCCTGAGTTCTTCACTAGGAGTACTTATGGCATTTTATTTGTGTCGTCTGAAGCATGCAAAGGGATCCAGGCGTCCTTTAACCTAGAGTCAGAGGAAGGAGCTAAGAACGCTAACTTGCTTTGTTGCCGGGCATCTTGCCTTCTGAGCAGCCGACATCACATCACTGTTGATGGTAACAGTTCCACACTCTCGAAGTGTTATTGAGCTCCTTTCCTGGGACAGTCCCTCCCCTATAGGTTCTTTGGGGCAGGAAGGCAGTGGCTGCCTCTCGAGAAGTCCTCAGGAAGCTCAGGGTCCCCACAGGTGATTTTCAGTCTACAGGACAAGCAGTTTAATAAGGCCTTGAGGGTGTAAAGCTGTTCTGGCCCTGCCGTTCCAGGGAGACACTAGTGCAGGGAACCCCTGGGGTCACACCCTAGCAGTGATCTGGGGACCATGCGGTGCCAGAATCTGAGCCAAAGTATGGCTAGCATCTACACTATCTCCAGGCTCCAGACTCTTAGGTGTGCTTCAGAAAGCTAGATTCCTTCCTTCCTACCCCTCTTCCCTTCCTTCCTTCCTTCCTTCCTTCCTTCCTTCCCTCTTCCCTTCCTTCCTTCCCTCCTACCTACCCTCTTCCCTTCCTTCCTTCCTTCCCTCCTTCCTTCCTTCCTTCCTTCCTTCCTTCCCTCTTCCCCTTCCTTCCTTCCTTCCTACCTACCCTCTTCCCTTCCTTCCTTCCTTCCTTCCCTCCCTCCCTCCCTCCTTCCCTCCTCCTTCCCTTTTTCTTCCTCCATCCCTTCCTTCCCTCCTTCCTTCCATCCCTTCCTTCCTTCCTCCCCTCCTTCCTTCTTTCCTTCCTTCCTTCCTCCCTCCCTTCATTCCCTCATTCCTTCCTTCCTTCCTTCCCTCCTTCCTTCCTTCCCTCCCTCCCTCCTCCCTCCCTTCCTTCCCTTACTTCCTTCTCTCCCTCCATCCTTCCTTCTTTCCTTCCTTCCTACCTCTCTTCCTTCCCTCCTTCCTTACTTCCCTCCTTCCTTCCCCTCCCTTCCCTCCTTTCTTCCTTCTTTCCTTCCTTCCTTCCTACCCCCCCTTCCTTCTTTCCTTCCTTCCTACCTCCCTTCCTTCCCTCCTTCCTTCCCTCCCTCCCTTCTTCCTTCCTTACTTCCCTCCCTCCCTCCTTCCTTCTTTCCTTCCTTTCTTCTTCCCTCTCTCCCTTCCTTCCTTCTTCTTCTTTCCTTCCCTTCCTTCCCTTCCTTCCTTCTTCTTCCTTCCTTCCTCCCTCCCTTCCTTCCTTCACTCCTGCCTTCCTTCCTTCCCTCCCTCCCTTCCTTCCTTCTTTTCCTTCCTTCCCCCTTCCTTCCTTTCTTCCTTCCTTCCTTCCTTCCTTCCTTTCCTCCCTCCTTCCTCTTTTCTTCTTCCTTCCTTCCTTCCTTTCCTCCCTCCTTCCTCTTTTTCCTTCTTCCCTTCCTCCATCCACTTTCCAGCTCTGAGTTCAGGGATCACTACTGGCAGGGCCCAATCTTATTGAACCCCTGTTCCAAGGACTGAATCTGTGTCTGCCACATGCCAGGCAAGCACCCACTGTGCTGTCTCTCCAGCTTTGAGCTACAGTTTTCTTTTTAATTTTTTTAAAAAACTGAATCACCATGAGATATACAGTCTAAAAGTTAATCACAACCGACTCTCAGTCATACAATGTCCTAACACCCATCCCTCCACAATCAGAAAGACTTGATGATTTGGGTCCGAGTCACTTTGAAACAGCACTATCTGAGTGGTGTCACAGAAGCACATTTGAAACCAGCCTTCCCGATCCCGCCAAGAAGAGAGAAGCAGTAGCTGACTGGCTCCGGGGGTCTGGTCTCTACTCTCCAGCGTTCAGGGGGCAGCGGGCAGGGGATATGTGGAATGCCCACATCACGGTCTAAAAAATCCATCAGCTGAAAGATTTCTTCTCACCTGGATTTCATAAAAGTGAAGGAGTCCCGCTGTTGCTCTTAAAGAGTCAGACTCCTGGTACTTTCATTCTGTGCCAAAGGCCCAAAGAGAGTTATTTATTGAGCCGTGCATATTTTGAGCCCAATATTTAAATAATTTCCCCTGCATTGCCTTCACTGTTGACAACAGCCGTTGTCCAAGGAGCTGTCACAAGAGCAACTGTAACTGAAATGTCTCTCTGCGAAGTCTGATCATCTTAACTTTTTTTTTTTTCTTCATGGTTCTTTGTCTAACCTTTGAGAAAATAACCTTCCCACAGGACACCCTTTCCAGATGTTATGGGTTCGGGCAGGGGGAGGGGCGACCCTGCAGTGCTCAGGGTCGTCCTCCTGGCTCTATGTCCAGGAAAAGATCCCTGGCAGGGATCGGGGCATTGAAAAGCACCTTAACCTCTATACTCTAACCTCGTTCTCAGTCGTCATTTTAAAAGCCTCCTTAAAATTAGCCATTACAGACTGGATCCCACGGGATGTCAAAAGATCACGTGGCCGCCCACCTACAAGATGGTCAGACTTCCTTGTCAAGACCCTGAAGGAACGGTTTGAGGCTCTTCATATTCCTGAATCAACCAGATGCTATTGGGCTACATTGGCACATGATAGGGTCCAATGGAAATGTTACTGGTGCCCGCTCGAGCAAATCGATGAATAACGGGATTCAAGTGATCAAGTGATCAAATTTAGAGACGGCTTGTGGTTAAAGCACAGCCTTGCAAGCGTGGCACTTGAGTTCAAAGCGCCGCATGCACCGAAGCACAATTGTGGCAGCTTGGCCCGATGCCCAGAGCTGCAGCTCCAGCCATGGCACTGTGTGTGGCACAGCACAATGAAAGGGTGCAACTCCCAGCAACAAAGTACTGGAACAAACAAGATACGTGAGCACTAAGGTCAGGGTGTGAGCTCTGGTGAGCAAGTGTGTGAGACCAGCCATCCAGGAAAACTATTAGAAGGGACCCCAGCACAGCAACTAAGGAGTGTGATTCTGAAAAGAGCGTGGCCCTCAATGAATGCCATGGTCAGGTGTGTGGGCACTCGCGGCCTGCAAGGTCACTCCTGGCTAACTGTGGGAAGACCAAGTGATTCCCGTCATCACGGCATCCACAAGGGCAAGAGGGCAAAACTGTGCAAACTATTTTGGAACTAGAAATATGGTTCTAATGTTGACTTTCTTCTAATTGACTGTGACCTTTTCTATGCAAATCAAGATCCATCATACTCAGTTCTTTCCCCCTCATTGTGTTAAAAAAATTCTATTTCTTGAAGCAGCAGCGCTTTGGAAAGGCTATCCCGTTCACTTGATTTCATTTCATAAAAGGCATCCATTTTGTTCATTTCCCGGAAGGTTCTCTAGCGCTTCACACTTAGTACCTACAGCAGCTACAAAATTCCTCAATATTCTCCAGCCCTTCCCCATGTGCTTTAATTCCCATAAACCTCAGAATTTACAAACTCATTTCACACTGTGACAGTTTCCCCAATACATTTTATGCCTCTTTGCTTCCTTCCTATTTTGACTTGCAAGTGCTGTGAAGTCGTGTAGTATGTTGAATTGCAGACATCCTCTTATACATTCTCAGATGCTGGAAACAGTTCACATTCTTAAAAATGTACTTAATGTTAACTATGTAAATTTTTAATTTTTCTAAACTAAAGGAATGTAATGTCTGTGATTTTCTCTCTCATTTCATACTCTATAGGATTTATAATATCCTTCCCATTCTTTTTCAAAATGAGCCCTTCTTTTATATGTAGATTTATTTTATTCTAATCTAGATTATGTGCATACCAATTCCAAATTGTTGGGCCAGAGCTATAGCACTATGGGCAGGGCTCTTGCCCAGCACATGGCTAACCTGGGTTACATTCCCAGCATCCCATACGGTCCCCCAAGCACTGCCAGGTCGCCCAAGTATTGTCAGAAGAAACCCCTCGGCATCACTGGATGAGGCCCAAAACCAAAATCAAAATTTCATATTGTGGTTTCGTGTCAAAACACAGGGATTTAGATTCCAAGATTCCCAAATATTTTAGTCTTTGATTGAACCTCTTTATGCTTAAGGGCTATAAAGGCGCTCAAAGATCTTTTGTTTATGGGGGGGTATTTTCATCAATATATACTGTATTAGAAATGAAAGCAGAAACTTCTAATATTTCCTTACTAAATCACCTAAGACTAACAACCAACCTATTGCATGCTAACGTAGTTCATTTTTATTCAGATGAGTATGTTTTCTAAGTTTAAAAGAAACGGAATGTTGTCATTGTTTCATATTTTTGCCAAGTTCTTAATGTCTGGCTTAAGAGCACAGAGCTGGAGTCTCACATCTGTGATCTGCATCCCATCTGTTATGACATAGCACCCAACGGCCTCTGGAAAGTTCCAGAGTAGCACTGTGTGAAGATGAGAGAAGAGGTAACCAGTGTCCTATTATGGAAACATCTCTGGCAGTATGAACTTCCCACCCGCTCGCTGCCTCCCCACCACAGATTTTCATGGATTCTAAAGCGGTTTCTCGTGGGAAAGATGCTTTCATCTGTGAGATGAAGGCTACATTAGTTTAGCCTCTCTGTGTGGCCAGAATGCGTTTAGCTCTTTTGTAAAGTTTTATCCTCATCCCGTAGAGCTAGCAAAATGGTTCCCAAAATAAATCAGAGCAGTGACCCGTCCTCGGCAGTTTGTCCAGGAGAAGGTTGGAACGCATTGGAACACAATTTCTAGCTTTATTTTCTATTTGAAGAGTTCCTCCTATTTTTTCCTCTTTGGACACAGCTGCTAGCCTTTTGCATTGTGCTTTGGTAACTCTTCTTTTTTTTGTGTTGGTGTGGAGGTATGTGGGGGGGAATCACACCCGGCAGTGCTGAGGAACTATTTCTGGCTCTGTGCTGCTCGCAGGCCATGCCTGGCAGAGCTTGGAGGGACCATAAGTGGTGTGGGGATCTAACCAGCGTCTGTAGCGTTGCAAGGCAAGCACTTTAACTTCTTTTTATGTCCCTGACCCGGGTAGCTATTATTAGGCTTGGAAGAGGCCATCATATATTTTCCAAGTCTGTTGACTTCATTTACATTTTACGTATCTTTTGGTTTTGGTTAGTTTTTGTTTTGGGGCCATAGCTGGCAGTGCTTGGGGCTCACTCCTAGTTCTGTGCTTAGGGATTCACTCCTGGAGATACTTGGGGAACCATATGCTCTACCAGGGACTAAGCCAGGGTTGGCAACATGTAGGCGAGCACCTTAAGCACTGTATTAGCACTCTGGTCCCTCGGGTAGCATTTCTGAAAGATATTTGGGGAGTTAGTGGTTTACCACTCCACTTTCCTAAGCTACTATTGCTGATCAGGAAAGATTAGCTGGTTACTTTCTAAATAAAAGGATTATTTTCTTAGTAATTTTCTATAGGGACAATACCTACAAAACTGGTGTTTCTCTCTCATTCATATTAATAAGGAATCTTCAACTTTCAAATAATTAATTTGTTCTTAGCCTCCCTTATTAGAAAAAAAATTGCTTTTCAACCCAAAAAGTAGAATGGTTTGAGGCTCTTCCTGTCCCTGGAGCAAGCAGATGCCCTTGGGTTAATTTGCTTGTGACAGGACTTATGGAGATGTTACTGGTGCCCACTCGAGCAAATCGATGAACAATGGGAAAACAGTGGTACAGTGATACAGTGAATATATCATTATTAATAGCTACTATGTGAGTAGCTAATTAACCACCACAAACACAGCAGCCTAAAACAATATACACTTAGTATCTTAGTTCAGGCTGCCATAACTCCAAAAGAGGTCAGCAGGACCTGCTTCTAGAGGCTCTGAAATAGTTCCTGTGTGATGCAAGACCCTCTAAAGACCCCTTGCACAGCAACAGCGACATCCGTTTGGAATCGTCATTCTTCACCCTCCTCTTTCTCTCACATCACAATCTGATTGCTCACAAAATCCTGTTGTTTCTATGTTCAAATACATCCAGAATTTGACTGTCCAACTCAAATTCACTTGGAATTCACTACCTCTCAGTTGGGTCTCCCAGCACCACTCTCTGATTATTGTAGCAGTCTTCTATCCAGTCTCTCTGTCTCTCTCTACTCTCTCTGTCTGTCTGTCTGTCTCTCTCTCTCTCTCTCTCTCTCTCTCTCTCTCTCTCTCTCACACACACACACCAGGGTCTCACATAAACAATGCAAGAGCTCTACCACTAAGCCACAACCCAGCCCAAGTCTTCTAACTTCTGTCCTTACCAGATGTTTGATAGCTAGAATGACCTTTCCCGTAAAAGGGGGCTACCAAACTGTGCTCATGAGGCTCGGGGGGTCACTCCTGGTGATACCTGATGGCAACGCACAATCCAGCAGTGGCAACATGCTGGATTGTGTTTTACAGGGTTATACCCAGTGGGGCTCTATGGAGCCATGAGCCATCAGGGATTAACTTCCCAAACATGTGAGGCATAAGCCCTTGGCACTTATGCTCTCTCCCATTCGCTAGCATGGCTTTTTGGGGAGTTGGAGTTCGGTTCACACCTGGAAGTGCTCAGGGCTTACTCCTGGGGTCACTCCGTTGTTCAGGAGTCACTCCTAGCTGAGCTGCAATAAGCCTTTAAATGCCAGGGATTGAAGTTGATTCATTTGTGTGCACAGCAAGCATCTTCGCCCCTGTACTATCTCTCTGGCCATTAGAATGATTTACTTTAATGTATGTGAGTGTGCAGAGAGAGAGAGAGAGAGAGAGAGAGAGAGAGAGAGAGAGAGGGAGGGAGATCAAAGGACAGCATGCATGCCATGCACGTGGGAGCCTCAAGTTCCATCCCCTATCACACAAGATCCCCAGCATCACAAGAAGAGAGCCCAGAGTGCCACATCTGGAGTAACCCCCAAGCAATGCAATGTATGATGCCCAAGCAAAAGCAAAACAATCATAAAGATACAGGATTCCAAAGCTAGGTTATAAAAGACTTTTCTGCTTTCCCTAGACTCTCTCTAGGATGCCAGCTCCCATTCCGGGAAGACACACAGGAAACCGTAGGCAGGAGTTTATGAAGGGAGGAAAAGCAGCCTCTTGTCAACAGTCGGAGCCAACAAGTCTATAGTGAGTGAGTGGGTTAGGACACAGACCCTCCTGACCCAGAGAAACTAGAAATGGAAAAACACTGACAACGAAATGATGGTTCCCAATTATAAGGAGTTTTCTGATATTTACGACGTGGGGAAAACAGGGTGTTTAGAATTCATGAAATATGATCACTGTCACTGTCACTGTCTTCCCGTTCATAATCGATTGGCTCAAGCGGGCACCAGTAACGTCCAGTCTCATGCTAGTAGAGCCCAAGGGCATCTGCTTGCTCCAGGAACATAAATAGCCTCAAACCATTCCATCAGGTCCTGGGAATGAGGTCTATAATTGTTACTGGTATTTGGCATATCAAATATGACATGGGTAGCTAGCCAGGCTCTGCCGTGAGGGTGGTATACTCTTGTAGTCACCTCTGATCTCCAGCATTTATTGATGAACCGGCGTGGCAGCAAGGGGGCTGCAAGCCGGGCTGTGATAGGCTCTTCTGCTATTTTCTACACCCAATTATAGGCATAAACAAAGGAGTGTGCCAAGGACTAATCCCTTCTTCTGAGATTATCTCTTCTGTAAAACACTGGGCGGGGGTGGGCTGGTATAAAGCAATACATCTTAATTTCATGAGCTTCATGATCTAGACCATTATTACTGTTAGTTCATTTCTGCATCATGTCCTTAAGAGCAGAAACTTTTGTTGACTTGGTTGATTGATTTTGTTGACTTGCTTGATTCTCTACTGTCGGTCCAAGGTAGAGAACCGGGGTCAGCACATGAAAGAACATAAATAACATTCTCTACATGAACAGATAAAAATGAAATTGATGGCTGGAGAGGTAGTACAGAAGTAAGGCATTTGCCTTGCCGGTGGCCAACCCTGGTTGACTCCTTAGCCAAGCAGGGCCAGGAGTAAATCCTAAATAACGCCAAGTGTGGCCCTGCCCCCCCAATTTTTTTAAGTTGTTCCATATCTATTGGAGGAACTGGCACTGGAATTCATGCCCTTTTTTTAAATTTATGTTTGTTAAAGGGAGGATGGGGGAACTCACACCAGCTGTGCTCAGGGCTTCCACCTAGCTCTGTGCTCAGTGATCACATGTGGTGCTGGGAATTAAAAGGAGATTGGTAGAGTGCAAGGCAAGCACCTTAATTCCTATTCTATCTCGGGTGTGCTCTTGGGTCTTTCAATCAAACACTTATACTGTTTTTATTGCCCATTCTTTAGGTTTTTGGGGCCACCCCCAGGATGCTTATTCCTGGCATTGCGCTCAGGGATGCTTCTGATTGGGCTGGGGAAACATATGGGTTGCTGGGGATTCCAAGTCCTCTAGTATCTCTCTGGCCCCAGACCAGTGGTTGTTTACTGGCTGTTGGCAGACCATTGCTGGTCCACAAAAAACTTCCTGCCAGTCTGCAAAAAAGTTACTGGCATTGAACATGGATATGTTTAGATCATATAGCAGCACTGTTATATATGTTGATATAGAAATATTATTATAGACAATAATAAATATAAACACCTGCCTTAGTATTTATATTGCTTAGCATCCATGCCTGCCTATGAAATTTGTTTCCTATTTTCACCTGTCAGCAAGGGAAAGCTGGTTGAAGAACAATGACCAGAAAGTTGTTGGGAGGGTTGGTACTGACCTGAAGTGATTAAATCAAGTGCAGCAGGAACTCCAATGAGTCTAGGGAGAAGCTGGGTTCCTCTGGCACCAGGGAGAAGGCCAAGGGACACTTCTGGGAAGCCAACTCGAGCCTGTTAAACATGAAAGGCATAAAGGTTGTTATTGGAATGATATTATCAGAATAAAGGAAAACTTTCCCCTAGATTTCCCAGACTCAAGAACATTGCGCCACAGAATTTAGCGAGTTTCTACAGGGCAAATTACATAAACACAGAGAAGTGTGCTGTCCTTCGATAGTTATGCTGAAACACATGTCTGGCTGCTTGCACAGTTCAGTATCCTCTCCTGGCCTCTTCATGTCTTTGGGTCACTAGGGATGCTCAGGGGGTTACTCCTGGATCAGTGCTCAGAGTTCATTCTGGTGATGTTTAGGGGAACCTTATGTCTCAGACAGCAAAAATAACAGTCCCTAAGATCAGCTTTACCAATTCCTAAGAAGACCAAGTGGCTCAAGAAAAAAAAACTTCCAGCAGTGTGCTCAGGGGTTGCCCACAGCAGTGCTTGGGGAGCCAGAGGTGGTGGAACCAAGTTGAGACTCTCACATGCTTTGCAAGCTTCCCTTTACATAACCTGTTTGTTGAGTTATCTCTCCAGCCCGAGAATAATTTTTTAATATACCATTGTAATTGCATTACCATTAATCTGGACAAAATTATTATAAGGTTGGGATGTTAATTATAATCCTCGGGGCAATCAAGAATAGAACAATAACTATTTCATTGCTTTTAAAAAAGAAATCATTTAAATTAAAGGATTCTTGAATATGTTTAATGCTAATAAAATGGGGTTTGAGGAACAGAAGAACAATAAGATGATAGACAACAAATGGCAAAATGGCAAAATTTCTTCCTTATCATTAATTATATTCCATATAGATGGATTAGGCTCTCTATATATCAGAAGTTGACAAATGGATACATATATTATTAATAGGGGCTGTGCCCAGCAAAGTGTGTCCTAACACTATTTGTCCCAACTTTCTGGTAGACTATTGTTGGAAGGCCGCCCTAGGACCCCCATCAACTGGAACTGACAACTTTCCTTGCCCCAGCTCAGCAACATTGTCTTTGCCAGCACAGGTGTGCTGGTCCCCAAAAGAAGACAGATTTCCAGGATTCCCAGAAGTGAGCTGCTGCTACCCTCTCTCCTTCCTATTTCATAGGCAACAAACATCGGATTCTTACACTGAACTCACTCTGGCGTGATTTGGCTGCCCTCAACCACACCGTGCCAACACTGGCTTAATTCTAGCTCAAACCATCTATTCCCATAAAACTCATAAAAGTAGCCATGGGAATTAAAAAAAAAAAACAGAATTCAGAATTATAGCCAGAGTGTTGGCAGGACTAAAACACCGATTCCCTGGAATCCTGGCACAAAACTCTTAAACAACTAGTAACAAGAAAATTGGCTGAAATAGTTCCAACAGGGGAAGGAAGAGAGCAACACCCAGCTGGTTCCTCTAGAGAGCTCCCTGGCTGGGAAGAGAGCAGGGAGGTGTGAGTCATGAATTAGAACAACTCAACCTCAGACTTGCAACAGAGATGATGGGGAAGCAATATTGAACACAGCCATGCTGAGTGTGCAAAGATAGTTGGTGAGAAGGCTCAACTAGCTCTAAACTGCTCTATAACCTCTCAGGTAGACTCTAAACAGAACACGTTGAGGATGCCCAATGACCACATAGAAACAAAGGTGCAAGTGCAAGAAACAGGAGGTCAGAAGTAAGAAAACTATAATCAGAAGTGGCAGAACTAAAGAGTTTTGAAGACACACTACAAATCTCAATGGAGGCCTGGGCAGTAGAGTAACAGCAACTGGGGATAAAATCAGTGAGCTCCAAGATGGTATGCAGGAAACAGCTGGAAAATAACAGAGGATGGGAAAGGTTGCAAAACAGACAGCACAAAGTAACATTTACATAGAAAATGACAAGAACAAAATAAATACATAGAAAAGAATGATGGTAGGCTACTACCTCTTTTTCTTTTTTTGGTTATTATTTTTGGACCACACCTGGCAGTGCTCAGACTTTACTCCTGGCTCTGTATCCATGGATTACCCTGGTGGAGCTCAGGGCACCGCATGGGGTGCTGGAGATGGAACCAAGGTTGGCCTTGTGCAAGGTAAATGTCCTACCTGCTATACTATTGCTCCCAGCCCCAAAATTTTTTTTAAAATTTTAATGAAAATTAAAATGGTTATCTCTAGGGTGGGAGAGATAGAATAATGCTTAGGGGAGCACGGCTGCACATGCTCTGACCCAGGTTTGTTTCCTAGCATCACATGCTCACCACGGGACATCCCAGAAAGCCTGAGCATTATTGCATTCTCCAGACCCAGTGTTGAATCAGCACCTGAATTGGCTGAGAACCGCAGGTGGGGCCTTGGGCGTCCTGAGCACTGCTCAGGAATAGATAGATAGATAGATAGATAGATAGATAGATAGATAGATAGATAGATAGATAGATAGATAGATAGATAGATAGATAGATAGATAGATAGATAGATAGATAGATAGATAGATAGATAGATAGATAGATAGATAGATAGATAGATAGATAGATAGATAGAGACAGACAAATAAATATCACCTCTGAGGCTTATGATGTTTGCTGCTTGAACTATAGAAAAGCACCAACTCTTTATCTTCAACTGTTACCTCTGCATGGGCAATCCTGTAGTGACAGCCCAGAGCCAGCTCCAGGCCCCCTCCTAGAGCCATGCCTTGGATAGCGGCGACCACGGGCTTCTCATTGTTCTGTATTTCATCTACGACGCTGCCCAGTGAGATTGCTAACTTTTCTGAAGTGCTGAAGCCATGGATATCAGCACCTAAGGACAAAAGACCAAAAAATTAACTGAGAAAGACATGGGTCTTATTATGTGCCAGGAAATGAGTACCAGACAGTTTGTGTGTGTGCCGTCGGGGAGATGAGAGATTGGGGCCACACCACGTGGTGCTCAGGGCTTGCCTGGCTCTGTGCTCAGGGATCACTCCTGGGGATAGGTGTGGAGGTGTATGTGGGCCAAGGATAAAATCAGGGTCAGCAATGTAAGGGAAGTGCCTTGTCGCTCCAGATCTTTGCAATTAATTTTGTGTACTGAGCTTTAAGCCCAACAAAATTGCTAAATTCTGCCACTATTAATTTTATGATATTTCTGATTCTTTTCACTTTCTAAGAACATTCATGTCTCCTGACTAAAGACTAACCAGCCTTTCTGATTCTTATCATGTTTATTTTTCTAACAGGCCTGGTCGTAGAATAAGGCAAATAAAAATAGTGATAGCAGCAAGCTTTGACTTATTTTATAATCACAAGGCAAACTTTGTTGCAGTACCCTGCTGTCCAGAGCCTCTGCATCTGGCCTGGACTTGCCTCCTGAAGGTCACTTTGTAGATAGGACAGTTTGAATGTGGCAGTTCATCTGACCATGTATTCTATACTGGCTGGTATAAATATTCCCTCATACTCATCATGGGACTAGCTAGATCTTACCAGCATATTTGCCTGGCCACGTTGGATCTCTAAGTAATTAGACCAGAGAGAAATGCTGTTTGCCTCCAGGCAAGCAAGCATGGCTCTCTGATAACTCAAATATACAGAACAACCATGAAGTAAAGATGAGATTCTTGTGAAGGCCTGGAGAAATATGTAACTGGCTATAGAATATTCTTTGGTACAGATGCATGCCTTTGTTTTCTGAGATACAGTTCATCTCAGAAGTCCCTCCTCCACTCTACCCTGCAGGGCACTTCCAAGGCAGATCTTGGCTGGGCAACATTAACATCTCAAAGAACCTGGATGAGGTCCTGGGAGAAATTAACTGAGGGAATTTGACCCTGATGGCTTTCCATTGAGGGGAGGTCTGGGTTACAGGGATATAAAGCTAGCCTGCTTCCTCTCTTGCTCTCTCTCTTTTCCCCCTTTCTGCTGGCGCCACTTGGCTGTCTCCTCTCTGTAGGGCCTTAACACATGGTGGCAGCCATCTTGGCCTATACGTGATAGGGGCCCAGCCAGAAACCCTAAGTTTGGGTTTTTTCCTATTGCTGATTTGTATGCCAGAGCCTGCATGAGTAAAGCATTTTGAAACTTTGCTGGATTCTTGCCTCTTTCTCTGTCTGCCGGCAGTCAATCCCTTGGGACAGAAGGGGATCCCCTAAACCTGCTCCCGGATTTTGTGTGGGGTGCATCAGTGTTTCCCCCACAAAACTTTAAATTTATTATTTTATTTTAGCTTTGCTGTATGATGTTAAAAATGAATGCCTTTTGTCTGATGAACACGTTTCCTACCTATACCTAGTTTACTAAAAATTTGTACATCAGAATTTGTAATTAATAACATGGCAAATGTTATCAATTGTCTTCTGCATCTCTTGAGCTAATTATATGATTCTTCTATCTTTTAAAAGAATGGGATACACTGATCTTCTAATGTCATTTATTTAACTCAGTATTCCTCAACCTTTACTGCTTTCCAACTTTTTTCCTCCCTGTAGTCCACACTATCCTGCTGATTGACCCCTTAGACTTGTGCCATGGTCCCCATTTAGATGACTTTCACCTGTGGTCCTTCTGTAATATCTTGGAGGCTCAGAGAGTACAAAATGGCCCCCAGCTGAGAGGTGCTGGTTTAACCAGTCTGGCATTCCTGAGATAAAAATGATGTGATACTTTATATAACACACTTTTATAATACACTTTTAAGTTCGGTTCCATTTCATATTGTTTCAATTTTTATATCTGTGAACCAAATTGGCTTATACCTTAGCTTTTTCAGACTGTCCTTGACAGAGGATGGGCTGAAGGTTAGGTGAACCTCATACAATCAGCTGGGACTATACCAGGATGAGTGACAATAACCCAGACCCCATAAATGTGACCTGGCTTGGAAACAGTCTTGACAGACATAAGTGAAACAGAGGTTACTGTGGATTCGGCTGGTCACTGCTAGATCAGGGAACTTAGTACTGAAGGGAAAGGACAGAGACAGAGATAAGTACAATGGCAACAAGCCAAGAAGCTCAGGATTGCCTGCAACCACAGATGTGGTTGGCAAGCAAAGGATCTTTCCTTGCCAAGCACCCCTGGACTTGGAAAAAAAAACAAATTTTAAAATAAAAAAAGACCTCTGTGGGGGCTGGAACAATAGTGGGTAGGGTGTTTGCCTTGTATGCAGCCAACCGGGTTCGATCCACGGCATCCCTTCAGGTCCCCGAGCACCACCAGGAACAATTCCTTAGTGCGGAGCCAGGAGTAACCCTGAGCATCACCAGGTGTGACACGCCCCAGAAATGATCTCTGACCTATTAAGAAAATTCCTAGAGCTAAGGATATAACTCAGCAATACAGCACCAACCTTGTGTATATGAAACCCTTAGCTCCATCCCTGGCACCACATACATACTCAAATTCCCAGTTACATTTTTGTCACTGATTTCTAGTTTAACATAATGATGTCAGAAAATGTATTCTAAATGTATTATATTGTCCAGGAAAAACAGGGGCCAGGAGGATTGTTCAGTGGTTGGAAGCTTGTCACAAGTGTGTAAGGGACAAAAGCAGTTAGAATAGAGACCGGTACCAGCATGACAATAATAGAAATGATCACTTAATGATAACTGAATGTTGAAAGGGATATACATGATATCTTTTCAGTATCTTTATTGCAAACCATAATGCTCAAAGGGGGTGGGGGGAGAGAGAGAGAGAGAGAGAGAGAGAGAGAAAGAGTTAGTAAAGAAAAATGCCTATCACAAAGTCAGGCAGTGAGTGGGGGATGGGAGGGAAACTGGGGACATTGGTAATGGGAAATCACTGTCACTGTATCACTGTCTTCCCGTTCATTATCGATTTGCTCGAGCAGGCACCAGTAACATCTCCATATGACCTGTCTCATGCAAGTAGAGCCCAAGGGCACCTGCTTGCTCCAGGAACATAAAGAGCCTCAATCCATTCCATCAGGTCATGGAAATGAGGTCTATAATTGTTACTGGTATCTGGCATATCAAATACAACACGGGTAGCTTGCCAGGCTCTGCCGTCGCGGGTAGCATACTCTTGTAGTCACCTCTAAATCCAGCATTTATTGATGAACCGCGTGGCCATAAGGGGCTGCGCAAGCCGGCTGTGATAGGCTAGTCTGCAGGGGCGGAGTTCTGACGAGAGGGAAGTCCGGATGTGGAAAATGGAGGTCCTCATGGAGTGGGGGGGGGTCATCTGGCTTGTTCTGAGGCTCTGCTGGGGTGGCGGGCCAGGGCTAGAACCTGCCATCCCTCCTGTGAGCCTCATGAGCGGCTAGGCACAGGGAGAGCCAGTAGCAGCTCTGCCCCATGTCTGTCTCTGGATCAGCATACCTGGTCCGGATTAAAAAAAGACTGCAGCAAGGTGGATCTTGATGAGCCGGGCTGTGATAGGCTGGTCTGCAGGGTGGAGTTCTGATGAGGGGGAAGTCGGATGTGGAAAATGGAGGCCTTCATGGAGTGGGGGGGTTGTCTGGCTTGTTGTGAGGCTCTCAGCCTCACCATTTTATATTTCTACAAGCACTGCAAGAAGGGTCCACCTTTCCGTATCCTCATCAACATTTTTATTATCTCTCTTGTTATATGTAAAGGGGAGTGGTGTGTCTAGCTGTTCTCAGAGCTTTCTTTCAGCACTCTACTAAGGAATCGATTCGTTTAGTGCTCAGGCTACCGTGCGTGACCCTGGAAAAGGGATAGGTGGAAACATTGTCTGACTGAAACCCAATCATGAACAACCTTGTGACTGTGTATCTCATAGTGATTCAATAAAAACATTTTTAATGTATTATATTTAGATAAACTTTCACAGTCCAGTAGATGAACTGTGAATTCTATAAATTCATAGAATTTGTAAATTCTGCCAATCTGAGAAAGACGTTATTTTCTACACATGGACTATACACAACAAAGCTGCTTTGTAAATATTAAACTTGCTGACCAACTATTTCTCAATTGAAGAAGAAATAATTGAAGAAGAAATGATTGAAGAAGAAATGATTCTGTAATGTGAAAGAGTGTTAACTAATACTACAGTGGGAAATACATTTCAATATAAGTATATCAAATCAATACATCATATAAATTAAACTAAGGCCTGTTGCATATCAAATATAGCTCAATGAAGAATGTTCATTTCACAATGTTAGTTGCTTTGTCCTGTATATGTCCAATAAGTTTAATCTGAGAATCCTAATGCTTTTCTAGACAACTTCTCTACCCTAAACTCAAAACATTCTTCCCTTCCACGCCCTTCTTAGTTGCCCAGGACATTGATCTTCTCCACATGCCACGCTGTCTCCATCATGTTCACTGACATTGTTTCTCAGAGGCAAGTGAGCCGTTTCATTGCGACTAATACCAGGCACCTTATTTTAATTTCTTGCAAACTCAACCTCATCTGTAAATATAAATTTTAGAGTTTACTAAGTAATTAAATATAATAGGTGTTGCAGTGCACGGTTGCCCAGAGCCTCTGCATCTTGCCTGGAGTTACCTCCTGCAGGCCACTTTGTAGACAGGGGCAGAAAACAGTTTGAATCCATGACTCTATGTGGTAGTATATCTTACCATGTATTCTTTGTTAGCTGGTATAAATATTTTCTCTCATGCTACCACAACCATCGTGAGGCTAGACAAATCCTATCAGTATTTTTTTCCTGGCTATGTTGGATCTCTAGGTATAATATAATTATGAAAGAGTTGGCCACCCGATGGGGTGACTGACTGGAAGCCTCGGAACGCCGCACCTACCAAGGAAAACTCTGAGAGACTGGGTCCTATGCAAAAGCAAGGGTTTTTATTAATATTCGAGTATACCGGGCTCATAGCATGACCACAAGCAGTTAGCGGCTAAGAGCCCCGAGCCCTTCTAGGGAGGATATTTTAAGGGATAATTCCCACCGCTACAGAAAAGCCCGCGCATAACCATCCAATAGATTTAAGATATTATATCAAGGTCTGCGGCGCAGGCAGCCAATCACTTTGTAGGTGAGCAACGGCTATGCTTACGTGCAGGAATGCAATTCAGGCAATTCAGGCCAGATAGCAGGTTCTGGGCGGGGGTCTCCTAACCTCTAACAGGAATTTGTTCTGGGCCTTTTGTAGATAGTAGGATAAAAAGGTCACTTAGGCCCTAAATTGGTAACTTTCCATGAGTAGGCCTGCCCTGGTTGGTGAAGAGGGTAGCTGCTCTCTTTCAATTATAATTAGACCAGAGAGAAATGCTGTATGCCTACAAGCAAGTAAGTGTGGCTCTCTAATAAGTCTAAAGGCTAAAATACGAAACAACTATGAAATAAAGACAAGAATCTTGTGAAGGCTTGGAGAAATCTATGCCTGGCTGTAGAATATCCATGGTACAGATACATGCCCTTCCCCACTCTGCATAGGGCCTGCAGGGAAACTGCAAGGACAAACCTTGGCTGGGGCAATATTAACATTTCAGTGGGTCTAGGTTAGGTCCTGGAAGCAGCATACCTGAGGGGGATTGACCCTAACTGCTTTCCATTGATGTGGGTCAGTCAGGGCTGAAAAGTCATAAAAACTATAGTGTGCTCTCTACCGTGCCTTTTCTCCTCTTCTTCCTCTCTTCATCCCTACCTCTGCTCTTGTTCTCTCTGTTCTCTTCCCTGTTGGGACTTAGCATGTGGTAGCAGCCATCTTGGCTTAGGATTCTAAACCTACTCGTGGCCAGGGCCCAGCTAGGAACCCTAAAGTCTGGGGTTTTCCTATTGTTGAATTGTATACCAGAACAAGTGTGAGTAAAACCTTTTGAAACATTGCTGACTTCGTGACCCTTTCTCTGTCTGCCGGCCGCCAATCCCCTGGGGCAGAAGGGGATTCCTGACCCTACTCCCAGCATTTTCCAATAAGCAGAGGTCCCACCGAGATCTCCTGTTCTGCTCCCTGATTTTGTCAGACACCCAGCATTCTCTGACAATAGGCATACAAATATTATTTTCATTGTTAATAAATAATCGCAGTATGGGTACATATCAATCATGCCACATAAATGACAGCTTTTCTAACAATGACCATTTTTATGTTTCTATACATTGTCATAATTCCAATACCTATTACATCTCAGGCTAGCATTAGCATGAATTAAATTTCTCTGGCTCCAGTAAGAATTCATAGCCCTTCAAATTCTTGTGACTTTTGTTAAGGAGTATAGTATATTCATTTTGGAAATGAGGAAAAGGTGCCATAAATGTTGTTACATAAATTAGTATTTCAGATATTCTCATTGCACTTTAAACATTCACTGAACTTTATTATTCAGTGAATTCACTGAACTTCATTCACTGAACTTTAAACATTTTAAGTTAATAAACTGAGGTGAGCGACTATCAGGAGAAAAACTAATTTCAAGATTTTGAATAAAGGGCCGGAGCGATAGCACACGGGTAGGGCCTTTGCCTTGCACACAGCCGACCTGGGTTCGATCCCCGGCATTCCATATGGTCCCCCAAGCACCGCCAGGAGTGATTCCTGAGTGCAGAGCCAGGAGTAACCCCTGAGCATCGCGGGTGTGACCCAAAAAACAAAAAAAAAGATTTTGAATAAAATAAAAATAACATTCTCTGAACATCTTCATGCAGATTCTGTCTGAGAAGCTTTCAGATGTGATCACTCTTCAAAAAACCATTAAGAGCACCATGACTGTATTTTTTGCAAACAGAGGAATTGAAATTCAGGAGAATAAAGCAGAGAACTAGTACAGCGATTCTTGCCTGTACTTGCCTTGCACACAGCTGACCTGGGTTCAATCCTGGTGCCATGTATGGTCCCTCGAGTTCTGCCAGGGGTCATCCCTGAATACAGAGCCAGGAGGAATTCCTGAACACAGCAACTTTGAGTCCAAACCCCTCTACCCCTCACCCAAAATAAAAATAGACTTAGCCAAGTTCATCTAAGGTAAAAGTTCTGCAAATAGGTACATGCCTGCAGGTCTATCAGCCAAGTCTGGAGTGAGTGGGCCTCCAAATGCCCAGTTCTACAGAGTAATGTCTGAGTCTCTTCTGGGTCTGTCTTGTGAATCCTTTTCTCCATAATTTCCGGTTCACATTCAAGTCCCCAGGCCCATTACTCACTAAGGCATTACTGCAGGTACAGCTGGGCTATGCGGGAACATTAGATACTGGTTACCTGCACTGAATTTGCCATCTGCTCCCCATATCACCAAAGCTTTCACAGAAGGGTCGGTTGCCGCTTTCTTCAGGCCCTCCTTTACAGCCAGGAGCACACGCTGACTGAAAGAAATAAGATTACGGAAATATTGGTCAGAATGAAAGTTCTCCCATCTGAGAGCTTCTTCCTTTCCCAGTGATGTATGAGATACCAGGCACATTGCAAGCAAGCGTGTGCGACTCATCCTAACAGCAGCAACAAGAACAAAGGGAAAGGAAGGGGAGATATAAACACACACACACACACACACACACACACACACACACACTCCACCTAGGTAATTATCATTAGGTTTTTACTTAGTTCAACAAATATGTATAGTGTGAATTAAGCACTGAGCTGAGTAGTTTCTGCAACTTTAAGGATGAGATCTTGAAGAACTGGGTGTGATTTTCTTTTCCTTTTCCTCCTTTCTCCTGGCAGGAATGTGATCCCTAAGTCAAGAGCGGCCACCACAGACCCAGAGCTGGATGCATGCTTTGAAGAAGGTAAAGCAAAGACAGAATTGAGAGTAGGATGTCGCTGTCAGAAAAAACAACTTTTTCTTGGATAACCTGCTATTATTGAGGTTTCTGTCACTGATAGTCAAACTTAAGTAACCTGGGAAGCAAATCAAGCTCTGGGGAGTAGAGGGCACAGAGAGAAATTTTGCTGAATTTTAGTAGCTGAAGTTGCCCACAGATGTGCCAAGAAAGTCTGAGTGAGTCTGTCAGAGGCTCATCAGTGACTGAGCACAAGGGAAATCCAAAGGCACAAGAATAAGAGAAGAAAGGAAGGAAGTTTGCCAAGAATTGAGGAATCAGTGAGTGCCAGAGGATGGAGAATGAGCTGAGGGAAAGGGGGAAAGAAACTTCCTAGAGGAAAATATGCAATCAGAACCCAATCAGCTTTATCTTACATCTCTGAGGATTCTGGGTAAAACATCTGTTCTCTGGAATACAAGATTTGGTGGCCACAGCAATAGCACAGTGATAAGAAGATGCTTGCCTGACATGCACCCAACCCAGGTCCAGTCCCGACACCCCATATGGTCCCTGAAACCCCGCCAGGAGTAATCTCTAAATGCAGAGCTAGGAATAAACTCTGAGTACCTCGGGCTTGTCCTCCCGAAGGAAAAATAGACTATTTTGTTTGTATGTGCTTGTGTGTGTGTACTTGTGTGTGTGTGTGTGTGCGTGTGCGTGTATGTGTGTGTGTTTGCTGGGAGAGGGGAACACTTAATTTTGCTCAAGGATCACTTCCAGTGGTGCTCAGAGCTTCTTCCTGACTCTGCTCAGGGATCACTCCTGGCAGCGCACTTAAGACCATATGTAGTTCAGGGAACAGAACTCAATTTAGCCATATTCAAGGCAAGCACCGTAACCCCTATACCAAGTCTCCAACCTCAGAATACAAGACTGTATTAAAGAAAAATCTGGCTTGCTCTTCAAGCCTGTGTGCTCCCTGAACACGTATCCTTCCTGCTCCTCTCTATGTTTCTCTGCTTGCTTGTTTTCATTCTGGAGAAACCTGTGTTTGCTCTTGAACACACACTTCTCCCTTCCTCTCCCCTCACAGCTTTCTAAACAAGTTTCAATAAAAACTATCTTACTCCAAAAAAAAAAAAAGGAAAAATCTTAAAACAAAACACCAGAATAAATTTCTATACAAGTCAAGTTGCTTAGACCAACAAGTATGACTTAAACCTCAGGGAACAAAGGAGATATTGCCCTTATAGATGTTAATTCCCTTTAACCTACTTTTCATTATTCTGGGTCCCCTGGGATGAACCCAGAGCCACGGCAGAGCCTGGCAAGCTACCTATGGTGTATTCAATATGCCAAAAACAGTAATAATAATGAACCTCATTCCCAACTGAATGGAGACATTACTGGCGCCCGCTTGAGCAAATCAAGGAACAATGGGAAGACAAGTGACAAGTGACCCAGATAAATATCAAACAAAACCTCTTGGCTCAACTGGTTACTAAGAAACCAAATCTATGCATAGGGAAAAAATAACAGAATCTGAGTTATCTGTCAGCCTGGAAAATCAGGATGAACAACCAAGAGAAGCTCAGTCAGCCCCCGAGGAGATGAGGCTGGCGTTTCCTATTCAACCAGTCTCTACTCTTTCATCGCTCACATTCTTGTTAATTTTGCAAAACAAACAAACAAACAAAATACACACATAAGGAAAAATGAAAATGGCAGCAAGGGATAAAGATGGATTAGATTCAGGCCGAGGAAAGGGAGCACAAGCCTCTCCCTAAGATCAAGGGCGCCAAGAGTTAACAAATTACTTCCTGGGGCCAGAGAAATAGTACAGCAGGTAGGGCACTTACTTGCCTTGCACAGAGCTGACCCAGGTTCAATGCCTGGCAACCAGATGGTCTTCTGAACTTGCCAGAAGTGATCCTTCAGTGCAGAGCCAGGAGTAAACCCTGATACAGTCAGGTGTGGTTCCCCCATACAATACTTTCTGGGTCAGGAAGATGGCCCAATGGGCTGAGCACACGCTTTGCAGAAGCCACAGATTCAATTCCTGGGAACTCATGGTCTCTCGGCATTGTCAGGAACAACCCTGGAGCCTAGAGCCAGGAGTAATCCCTGAGACCCAGGTAGAGCCCAAAAATCATCAAAAACTTTCTTTCCTTCCCTTACTATTGTCAGGTATAGTGAAATGGAGTCTAAAGTAGTTATGGAATTTGAGTGCCGGCAAAAATCTTTCAGCTCCATAGGCGTCTGAGACCTTTTCTTTTCCCATTTATTTGTGGGAGTGGGACCACACCCACACTGCTCAGGATCACTCCTGGTGACGCTCAGGGGACCATATGCAGAGCTGGGCACTGAGCCAGAGTCAGCCACATGCAAGACAAGTACCTTCATCTCTGCACTATCTCTCTGGCTCCAATGGTCTCCTTAAACAAAAAATTATTAAATCAAGATTGTGGCGGAGAGCCAACACTATTTAAAACAAAAAAAATACAAGAAAAGAGAAAGCTGCAATTATCAAATTCTACAAGTATGGATGCTTTGTTTCATGTGTTCTGGGTTGTAGGTATGTATGCTTACTGTGGAATTACTTTTCTTTTTAGAGTATGAAAGCTCTGATTGATCTGAGAGACAGGCCTCGTGGCTGGACTTACTCTGCACTCTCAGGAAGGCTGGGATCCCTCTCACTGACTGGGAACCTGGTTGGCTCAACTAGAAAAGAAGGATTTAAACTATTTGTTTGGACACCAACCCGCCTCCTCTAATGTATAAAGAAGAAGAAGCTCTCAGTGGGTTCCTTTTTTTTAAGCATTTGGGTCACACCAAAGATGCTCAAGGTTTACTCCTGGTTCTGCACTTAGGAATCACTCTTGACAGTGCTTGGGGGACCATATGAGATGCCAGGGATTGAACCCAGATGGGGTGGGGCATTTGCCTTGTACACAGCCTACCTAGGTTTGATCCCTGGCACCACCATTATTATATAGTTCCCCAAGCACCACCACGAGTAATTCGTGAGTATAGAGTCAGAGGCAAGTGCTGAGCACTGCCAGGTATGGCCCAAAATCAAAAAAAGAAAAAGATACTAAGTGGGATAGGAAGAGATAATCATTGACATATTGACATGAAAGAGGAAGGAGGAAGGAAGGGAGGAAGGAAGGAGGGAGGGGAGGGAGGGAGGAGGGAGAGGGAGGAGAGAGGAGGGAGGGAGGGAGGGAGGAAGGAAAGAAGGGAGGGAAAGGAAGGAGGGAGGGAAGAAGGAAAGAAGGAAGGAAGGAAGGAAGGAAGGAGAAAGGAAGGAAGGAAGGAAGGAAGGAAGGAAAGGAAGGAAGGAAGGAAGGAAAGGAAGGAAGGAAGGAAGGAAGGAGGAAGGAAGGAAGGAAAAAGAGAGCCTGTTAAACTCAATGAACATCTTGGGATATACACATTCACCTGAAATAGGAGTTTCCATGAACAGCAATGGGAAGGGGTAGGAGGTGCATTCCCAGGTACCAAAAAACCTGATTATGCTGAAATAAATTCTGAGCAATGGAGTGAGTTGGTTAAGGCTCAAAACAAGTCTTCTGAAAAAAAAAAAAGAAATGGCAGCTACCATCTTTTTAATGTCAGTTTGTAATATCCAACATATTTAAATCTCACAATAACTTATGAGGCAGACACTAATGTATTATCCTACAATACGTTACAATATAATACAGACTAAATATCAAAAACCTTTTATTGCTTGCGTATGGTCCTGGTTTTGTGCTCAATAGTGGCCCCTGGCAATGCTTAAGGGACCAAAGACAAATGGTGCCAGGGATCTGAACCAGGATAGCAGCACAAGGCAGTGCTTTACCTCCTGTACTAGTCTCTAGCCCACCAGAAGTACTTTAGTACCAGAATACTTCAGTATCAGAAGTAGTACTAAAGTACTTTAGTACCAGAAGTACTTTGGTTTTTTGTTTGGTTTGGACATATCAGTCTATGATTCCAACTAGGATCAGCTGCATGCAAGGCAAGTACCTTGCCTTGCTGTACTATCTCTGAGCCCCACCAGAAGCATTTTAAATAGGTATAAGCGACTAGTCCAGGTGCCTGAGCGATAGTCCAGTAAGGAGGGCGTTTGCCTTGCATGCCACCTACCGGGTTCAATCCCGGCATCCCATATGGTCCCCCGAGCACTGCCAGGAGTAATTCCTGAGGGCAGAGCCAGGAGTAACCCCTGAGTATTGCTGGGTGTGACCCAAAAAAGCAAAAAAAAAAAAAGAAAAGGAAAAAAAGAAACTATTCCAAGTTGTGGATACAAAACTATGAAACTTTCCAACTCCAAATTCTGGACAGCCACTACTTTCCTTTTTAGTCAGAGATGAGTCAGAAAGCTTTTACCTACGTGTTATGTGACCACATTATCTATGTATTTCTTCAGCAAAATCAACAACAGTTTGCTTTTTCCCCCAAGAATGGAAAATAGACATAGAATCCTAGGTGATCTTATCGCTATAATTATTTTTGACTAGAAGTCATAATTTCACACTGTAATAAGTATTATAACATTAATAGTAATGATAAATCCAATCTGGTGACAGTAACATAAAATTTAGACAAAGAATTGGAGAGATGGTATAGGAATTAAGGGCCCTGCCTTACACATGACACCCTAGTTCAATCCCAGGACCAAAATGGTCCCCAAAGCACTGCCAGGAGTGAACCTTGAGCACAGAGCTTTTGAGTACCACTAGGTATGCCTAGTGGCCTAGGGAAGCCCCCTCCAGCCCCAGGATTATTTTCAGGTAAAATGAGCAGAATTTGCTTGGCAATAGAGATAGCTCAGTCCAGGAACATGTGGAAGGCCTGAGTGCCCGCCCCTGAGCATTATGGGTATAGCTCTAGAGGCCCAGCAAAGCTTTAGGGGTACAATCCTAGAGACACAGCACAGAGTCACAGGTACAGTCCTGGAGGACCTGACACAACTTCACGGTACAGTCCTAGAGGACCTGACACAGCTTCACGGGAACAGTCCTAGAGGACCTGACACAGCTTCACGGGTACAGTCCTAGAGGACCTGACACAGCTTCACGGGTACAGTCCTAGAGGACCTGACACAGCTTCATGGGTACAGTCCTAGGAGGACCTGATACAGGTTCACGGATACAGTCCTGGAGGACCTGACACAGCTTCACGGGTACAGTCCTAGAGGACCTGATGCAGGTTCACGGGTACAGTCCTAGAGGACCTGACACAGCTTCACGGGTACAGTCCTGGAGGACCTGACACAGCTTCACGGGTACAGTCCTAGAGGACCTGACACAGCTTCACGGGTACAGTCCTAGAGGACCTGATACAGGTTCACGGGTACAGTCCTAGAGGACCTGACACAGCTTCACGGGTACAGTCCTGGAGGACCTGACACAGCTTCACGGGTACAGTCCTAGAGAGACCTGATACAGGTTCACGGGTACAGTCCTAGAAGACCTGATACAGCTTCACGGGTACAGTCCTAGAGGACCTGACACAGCTTCACGTACAGGGTACAGTCCTAGAGGACCTGATACAGGTTCACGGGTACAGTCCTAGAGGACCTGACACAGCTTCACGGGTACAGTCCTAGAGGACCTGACACAGCTTCACGGGTACAGTCCTAGAGGACCTGACACAGCTTCACGGGTACAGTCCTAGAGGACCTGACACAGCTTCACGGGTACAGTCCTAGAGGACCTGACACAGCTTCACGGGTACAGTCCTGGAGGACCTGACACAGCTTCACGGGTACAGTCCTAGAAGACCTGATACAGGTTCACGGGTACAGTCCTGGAGGACCTGACACAGCTTCACGGGTACAGTCCTAGAAGACCTGATACAGGTTCACGGGTACAGTCCTAGAGGGCCTGACACAGCTTCACGGGTACAGTCCTGAGGACCCTGACACAGCTTCACAGGTACAGTCCTGGAGGACCTGACACAGCTTCACGGGTACAGTCCTGGAGGACCTGACACAGCTTCACGGGTACAGTCCTAGAGGACCTGACACAGCTTCACGGGTACAGTCCTAGAGGACCTGACACAGCTTCACGGATACAGTCCTAGAGGACCTGATACAGCTTCACGGGTACAGTCCTAGAGGACCTGACACAGCTTCACGGGTACAGTCCTAGAGGACCTGACACAGCTTCACGGGTACAATCCTAGAGGACCTGACACAGCTTCACGGGTACAGTCCTAGAGGACCTGACACAGCTTCACGGGTACAGTCCTAGAGGACCTGATACAGCTTCACGGGTACAGTCCTAGAGGACCTGACACAGCTTCACGGGTACAGTCCTAGAGGACCTGACACAGCTTCACGGATACAGTCCTAGAGGACCTGATACAGCTTCACGGGTACAGTCCTAGAGGACCTGACACAGCTTCACGGGTACAGTCCTAGAGGACCTGACACAGCTTCACGGGTACAATCCTAGAGGACCTGACACAGCTTCACGGGTACAGTCCTAGAGGACCTGACACAGCTTCACGGGTACAGTCCTAGAGGACCTGACACAGCTTCACGGGTACAGTCCTAGAGGACCTGACACAGCTTCACGGGTACAGTCCTAGAGGACCTGACACAGCTTCACGGGTACAGTCCTAGAGGACCTGACACAGCTTCATGGGTACAGTCCTAGAGGACCTGACACAGCTTCACGGGTACAGTCCTAGGACAACCACGGGTACAGTCCTAGAGGACCCAGCACGGCTGAGCTCAGCCAACCCACACACTGCCAGAGCAATGAACCATCCCATCAGGTGACCCAAATACTGTCCCAGGTCACTCACAAAGCGAGCAAATCTTTTCCTTCCAGTCTTTTTTCTGCTTCAGCTGCATCTGATAAGAATTTTGACCAACGACCTTTCTCTATGCTTTATACATTTCTGTAAATTACAGTGTCTGCTAACCCTATGAATTAGGGATTGGTGTATCACCTGTCTTTTTTATTTTCCAGTGATGTGGAAGAATGAAAAATAACTCACTCTCTCTCTCTCTCTCTCTCTCTCTCTCTCTCTCTCCTGTATCTCTGTGTCTGTCTCTCTGTCTCTCTCTCTTTCTCTCTCTCTTTCTTTGTCTCTCATTTTATTTAAGTTTTATGTTTTTGGTCACACTCAGCGTTGCCCAGGGGTCACTCCTGGAGGTGTTTGGGTGATGGCTCATTGGATGCCGAGGATCCAACCCCCCGTAACTGCAGGCAGGCGAAGGCAAGCACTTTACCTACTGTTTCATGGCTTCAGTCCTTAAGCCACAACACTACTCTCTCTTTTAAAAGCAGCGCTAGCAAATGCACCGCACATATCTGGGTATGACGAAACTAAAGAAAATAAAGTGCACAGCGGCTCTTCAGAAAATGCTTCTTAGCAGGCCTGCTCTAACCTGGCTCTCCACTGAGGCCCGGAACAGCTCAGGAATAGCAACTGTGTGTCTGAGCCAGGGCGCAGGTCACCTGGCTTCCATGGCGCTGGCATTAAAGGGAACCCTTTTAAACAAAAGGGGCGTTTTATTGTCGGATTCCCAAGGCTTTCAGTCTTCCCTGGAGTCTGGGAAGCAAAGGGGCAAGGTACAACCAGCATTCTAGTAAGATCTTTGAACCCAAAGGCCACCCGGGGAGAAGCTTAAGGTGCAGAGGTTCCTGGTGGCCTGGACAGACCCACACGCAGAGCCCAGAGCTGTCTCGTTAGCAGACTCCGTTTCCTCCCCAGAGAAACATAAGCTTTCTCTGCTGAGATGATAAAGGAAACTTGTTTTCAAGTTCAAGAGGGCCCGCACACACGCCCTTGTTCAATCCGTCCACGTTGCGTTTTTTTTCCTGTTTTTTTGTTTTTTATTTTAACCTGGGGGCGCGTTGTCAGAGCCTCGCGGGCCGTGAGGTTACCTGAGCGCGTTGACCGGCGGGTTTCGCAGGAGGATGAGCGCCAGGGGAGTTGGGCAGCAGCTTGTACTCTGCCATGTTGGCTCCGCCGCCGCTGTGGCTTCTGCTGGGCACCGCGGGCCGCTGCCACCGTCCAGCGCGCCGGGCCGGCCCCCCAGAGGAGGGGCACCCGCTGCGCCAATGCGCTCCCGGCGCCGCCTCCCGGACGCCCGTTCCGGGCCAGCCCCTGACCCGGCCCGACCCCGGCCCCACTGCGCTGGGACCTCGCGGGACCTCGCTTTCTCCTCCGGGGCGTCCACCCTGACCCCATCGGAGAGGAGATGGAAGAGCAATAGGTGGGATCGCCTGCGAGTCGAGGGTTGCCAGGCCCTGGAGTGGGCACGTTCCCCGGGCACGGATTCTGGGCGCGGGTCCTCCTTGCGGTATCCTTCCCTGCGCTCCCTCTCGCAGGGGTAGTAAACAACTTTGGAACACTGAGGTCAACCAAATTGACAAAACAGCCCTTTGATCTCTTACATGACGGTTTAGCGAAAACCTGAGTTTCTTGTCCGCCCGGGTCGCTCGCTTTTTTGGGGCCACGTGGACAAGGACTTGGGATTGCGAATTCTTCGCGGGTCGGTGAGCTCAGCCAATTATGTGTCAGGCCCACGCAAGGAGAGCAAAGACTCAGAACGTCTTTGGTGTTTTCTTCCCAAGGAACAGGCTGGAATAAGGTTTAGATGCAGTTGGAGGTGGATGCTTCAGGGGTTAAGACGACAGCTTGGTGAAGGGGGGCAGCTTACGGAGTTAGACAAACAAGGGGATGGGAACCAGAAGCACAAGACAGGGGTTAAGGTACAACGTGGTTGACCCAAGTCTGGTCCTTGGCACCGCATACAGTCCCCTGCGTACTCCCAGCAATGATGCCTGAGCACAGAGTCAGGAGTAAGCTCTGAATGTTACTGGGTACAACACAGACGCCCTCCCCACCTACTATAACAACTGAAAAACATGTTTAAAAACAATGGAATGATTTTATGCACTGTTTTACAAATCTTAAATCTTGAGGATAATTAAGGACTATCTTCTTTTCCTTTTTGTTTCTGGTTTGTTCTTCTGGGAGTTGCTCCAGGCACTTTGAGCTAGGTGGGGGGCGGCGTTAGGTGCGGGGGTGGGGTGCACTCTGGTGCTATGGGGGCAAAGCATGCAATTCAACCCTTTGAACCACCTCCTTGGCCCCTCATAGCTTTTTCTCTTTACCTTTTGGAAATAAAAACAAATTTGACTGCTAGGGAAGTAATAATGCTTTAAAGCTCTGGAAACAACAGAAGACCCACTATTTCAGAGCCATCCAGACCAGGGCACCTTCCAGTTCTGACAGCCAATCACGGCAGCCCCAAACACAAGAGCTGTGTATCAAGGGTGAGCACCAGCTCCCTAAAGGTAAAATAAATGCCTCTGAGAAGTTACCGCTCCCCAGAAGCCACTTTTCCCCCAAAGCCAGTGTAACCATTGCTGAGTGGACCAATGATTTACTCAGAAAGCCTGTGGTGTCAGCAACGGTTTGCCCTTAGACGGGAAGTGGTAAATCCAGCTGCTTCACTTACAGATTCTGGTCTTCATGGGAAGAACACCATGGCCTGCCAGCAACTTAGACTATCTGTAAAGGTCCTTTAGGCAAGGTTTAGTTGTTCTAAAGGACCAAATGCACTTCTGGAGCAAAGGTTCCTGAGCACGGTGATATGCTTTATTGCAGGTTTTACATTTCTTTATATATATATATATATATATATATATATATATATATATATATATATCCAAGCTTATTAAAGTATGAGTCCTGACTGATGACAGACACAAAATACAAAAAAATCTTGGCAAGTAAACTAAAGCATGTTCAGAACTACCAGAACTCACATACCGTCAGAAACCAAAAATCTAAGAATTGCCATTTTAATCTGTCCTGATTGAAAAAATAGTCAGTGAGCCACACTTATTCACAATGAAGTTGGCTGGCATTGGAGGAGAAAACTTTTGACCTAGTGTTTGAAATAAAAAGATAGGACATGAATAATTTCCTTATGATCCCAACAATGTTGGCAGAATCTTTAATTTCAAGTGGTTTGCCGAGTTGTTGTCTTTTTATTGTTTTTGGTCATCCCAGATAGTGTTCTGGGGCTGCCAACTAAGCTCCGTGCTAAGAGGTCACTTATACAGGTGACCAGAGGGCCATGTGGTACTACTGGCAATCCAACCCCAGCCTTCTGCATGCAAAGCATGTGCTCAGTTTATTCAACTCTGTCTCTTGCTCTTTATTTAAAAAAAACCTTTTTTTAATCAAGTGTCAAGTCTTGGATATATATTGGGGGGGCATCCCCAACAGTCCTCGAGGTCACACATGGCTCTCTGCTCAGGCGCCATCCTGACAATGCTCGTAGACCACATATGCTGCCAGGAATTGAATTGAGGTTGGCCACATGCAAGACACGTGGCCCTGTAATATCTCTCCAATGCAATATTCAGTGTCTTAATGAAGACTAGTGTCAGGATTTCTGAAAAAAAAATAAGGGGTGAGGGAGCCCTACCCACCATCCACATCTGCCACCACATGGACTCTCTCACTGGCCGTGCCCCAACAAATCCTGACTAAACCTCCCAGGAGATAGATGCACTCCAAAAGTAATCTTGATGGACTTGCTGGCCGCTGCTGCTGAGAACCCTAGAGCACCCATGAGAAGCAGGCAGGCGAACACCCAACAAACCCTAGGGCACCCATGAGAGGCAGGCAGGCGAACACCCACCAAACCAAGCAGCATCGCTCCCCACCCCTACAGCTAGCTCACAAATATTCTTTGCAGAGACACCAATCTCTGAATAATTCCAGGTACTGGAGCTCTCAGGCTGAGAATTCTGTTTTTTTTTTCTTCAGAGTCGGGGTGGTAGCTCTCCCGAACCCCCATACTTCCCAAAGCCCCGCAACCTCCACTCACACCTGCCTTGTCAACTCTTTGGCCCAGACCATAGATGTGGAAGTGTCTGGACACAGGAATACCTCCTGAAGCAACAAAAAGCTTAATAAATTCAGGCAAGGACTTACCAACCCTGCAATCAGATGAAACAATGTTCACATAAATTTATTTTCTAGATCTATTGATATTCATATTGCAACTTTGTTATCTAATCAATTCAAATCCTAGAATTGTGTCAACAATTGCCTCTTTTTTCTACATTAAATGATGAATTTTAAAAAATAATCAACTGTAGCAAAAAGTGTATTGATGATCTTCACTGGTGGAACTAAGACAGAGGTCAAGTGTAGATGACTAAGCACAGTGAGGTTACACCTAGAGGCTGTAACCAAATCTGAGCTGAGTCAGCCACAAATTGGATCGAGAATCACTCACTGCTGTCTCCCGTGTTTCAGCCTCTCAGCTTAATGCTTTAGGTTTGCACATAGTGGTTTTTTTTTTTTCAGCTTAATGCTTTAGGTTTGCACTGTTTTTTTTCAGAGAACTTTTTTTGGACATAGTGTTTTTTTTTTAATTATGTATGTCATCTCCGTCAACTTCTGATCTGAAAATAGTGCCCAAAGTGTCACTTCTCTGCAGTCTGAGCTCCTCTTAAAACATTTCGGGCATTCTCCAGTATCGAATTCCATTTCACACTGGAAGTGTCTTTACACTATAGCTCACGTTCTTGCTGTCCAGATCTTTCTTACTGTAGCATTTTACTGTGAAAAATCCTCATTTGCCATTTTAGTATTTCTGAGAAACTAACACTACAGGCCAGAGAGCTAGTGCAGTGGGTCAGGCACATGCCTTGCTCACAGCTGACCCAGTTTCAATTCCCTAAACCTCTTATGGTCCCCTGAGCACCGCCAGGAGTAATTCTTGAGCACAGAGCCTGGAGTAATTCTGGAACAACACTAGGTGTGACCCAAGAAACAAACAAAAGATGGGGCTGGAGAGATAGTCCAGCGGGTAGGGCGTTTGCCTTGCACGCGGCCGGCCTGTCCCGGCCCGGGTTCGATCCCGGCATCCCATATGGTCCCCCCGAGCACCGCCAGGAGTAATTCCTGAGTGCAGAGCCAGGAGTAAGCCCTGAGCATTGCCGGGTGTGACCCAAAAAAGCAAAAAAAAAAAAAGAAAAAAAAAGAAACAAACAAAAAGACAAACTGGCACTATGTAGAAATAACCCCATTCACATACATTTGAGAGATAGACTTGGTCATTTAATGTGATGTTCCTTATAGTATAGAAATGGCTAACAATAGCCCAAGTACAAGAATAACTCTGTTTTGAATGCTTGCAACGGTAGAGAAAGCAGTACTCTGAAAGGGTTCTGCTTCCTTGAAAAGAAGAAGGATGGGAGAGAAGAGCGGAGGGGTGAGAAAGAGGAGCAGACAGGAGAGGAAGGGAGAGGGCAGAAGAGAGACGGCAAGGCTCTAGTTCATGGTACTTTCCACCCCTTGATTTTGCTGTTGTGTTCAGGACTCTTTACTCCCAGATTAGATGTACATTATGCACCATGTCTCTTCTTGATAGGCTAGTTTTGTGCTATCAAATATATAAGGGTGCTATCACATTTGTTCCAGGCTGATTTTTTCTTAGGGCCTACCTCAGTTTCTACCATTTCTTCTGGGATAAGGGATTTCGGATTTCTGACTGTGATGTGAGTTCTCGTAGTTCTGAACTTGCTCCGGTTTATTTGCCAACAGTCATGCTAATCTGTTCTCATTTTCTGTATTCTGCATCCGTCATCAGTCAGGTCATATTAACGTTAACTTGGGTTCCATGAAAATTCTTTAATCCATAAAACTTCTTTTCCTTTAAATTTCAAGTGATGTGCATTTTATTTACTTATTCGGTTTTGGGGACCATGTGTTGCAGGGAGTTAAGCCCCCTCACACAAAGGATGCATGTTTGCCCCCTGAGCCCTTAAGAGATGTGTATTTTAAAACATGGGGGAAATGCACCTCCCCCTGCCATTGAGCTATAATGCATATAGCTGAACATTCACAGTTTTAAAAGGGGAGTTATACTTAGTGGTACTTAAGAAGATCTAATGGTAGGCCTTGCTGTATAGCCTGACAGTTTAGTCCAGTGATGCTCAGGAGTTACCAGAGACACCTCTGGTGGTGTTCAGGATGTCATCTGGTACTGGATATCAAACAGTCTAGCCTGAGAATGTACAGGCTGTCAGTTAAAACAGACACTGCCACAGACAGAGTGAAGAGGGAAGGAAACATGGGTCCTGGGTGATATCATGGAGGAACCAGCCCAGTTTCAGATCTCAACGACCCTCTTACTGATTGTGTTTTGTAGAAGATAAAAAGTGGGCATCTCAGATTCCCCTTTGAGGAAGGGACTTGCTGTGTGACCCAGGGAATGTGGCTGGCAGGCAAGTTGCTCTCAGGTTCTTCAGGGTCTGAAGCACTTGCTGCAAGTCAAGATGTTTGAGATCCCAAGTGGGCGGAAACCCTTGGACCCAAATAACAGTTCAATTTCTTCCTTTAATCAGTTTTGCTTCTTCTCCATTCCCCATTAAAAAAAAGTAAAAAAATACAAACAAAAATAAAACCACCTTTCTTTCATTTCCTCATCAGTGAATACTCTTAGAAAAAGCTCATCTGTGAAAAGTTTTCTGTAACATCAAGCATAAGCATCTTGATTTGAAGTTTGATTTGTTTGTCTGGTTTGGTTTGGATGGGACCTGCCCAACTATATTTAGGGTTTACCCCTGACTGCGCTCAGAAATCACTTCTGGTGGGGCTTGAAGGACCTCATGTGTCATGCCAAGGAACTGAACCTGGATTACTGGTTGTGTGCAAGGCAAGTACATTACTCCCTGTACTAACTCTCCAGCCCCCATAAGCATCCTAACTGAAGTTCATTGAGATAGTTTGAACTTGGTGTTATCCAGAGGAAGGAAAATGTATCATGATTTATAGTTAATTCTGTGTTGTGAAAATGTTCAAATATGCACCAAAAATAGAAAACAAAGGACTGGGAAGATACCTCAACAGATGACTACATGCTCTACACACTGGAACCCTGAGTTCAGTCCCTGGCATGATGTGATACCAGGAGTGACCCCTAGCGCTGCACTGGGAATACCTTACTAGATTTGCTTAAGCTTCATTGAGAAAATCAATGACCTTTCCTTCACCTCATCCTGTTATTCTAAAGAGCAGTAGGACACCAGTGATATAGCCACTACTATTGATGGAAAATCTAGTAAAATGGATTGAATGTATCAATTCAGTGTATCAATCCAGCATAAGGCTCTTTAAACTTTTCCCAATTCACAACACTTTTCATCCAAGAAATACAAGATGGGTGAGCATTGCCAGGAAAACATCAGGTTTAATACATTGCTGATTATGAATATGTTTTGGTCCTTATGCGTTCAGAAAACTTTTACCATTGCCAATTTTTCTAACTCTCTACATTTAGTAATGACCCTATGAGGTCACAATCAATATTTTAAAAGCGATGTATGTATGATATATCATCTTACACCAGTGAGAATGGAACATACCAAAATACTGGGAAATCTTTGTTGGTGGGGATGTGGTGAAAAAATAACCATCATACACTGCTAGTGGAATGTTGTATGATCCAACCACTGTGGAAAACAGTATGGAGGGTACTCAGTAAACTCAGAATTGAGCTCCATATGACCCAGCAATTCCACTTTTGGTTGTCTATCATCAGGATAGAAAAGCATTCACTCAAAAGAATGCATGCACACTATTATCCATTTCAGCACTTAGTACAATAGTTAAGATTTGGAGTGAACCTAGATGTCCAACGACAGATAAGTGGGCCATGAAACTGTGGAATACACAATGGAATACTTAAATAGCTGTAAGGAATGATGAAATCATCGATTTGAGGCAGCATGGGCTGGAACTGAAAGACATCATGTTACATGAAATACACCAGAGGAAGAAGGATAAAAACAGGATGATATCACTTATATGTGGTATTTAGGAAAATTGGGTGAGGGATTGCAATGTTCTAAAGGGATAGTTCCATGATCAACCTTGGCCCCAGAGTGTAGGGAGGAGAAGGAAAGAAAGAATGGAGGGGAGAGGTAGAAGAGACAGATGAGAAGCCATGAGGGTCCAGTCAGGGGAGTCAGGTACAAAGGTGGTATTAAGGAGGAATAGAACCAAATGTCCAAACCAGAGTCAACAAATAACAGTAAAATCAAGAGACCCAAACTCCAAACTGTAACAACCAGACTTACAAAGGTGCCTGTCAAGAGGATAGTCTGGGGGGAAGGGGGAAGAGAATGGGAGGCACAGAGAGGAAGAGAGAGAAACGGAGGGAACCTGGGAACATTGGTCATGGGAAATTGGCACTGGTAGTGGGATCAGAGCTGCAATATTAGATGTCTAAAGCTCCACTATGAATAACTTTGTAAATCACAGTGCTTTTTTTTTATAGTGGAAAAATATGTGAGCATAAAGCAAAAAACATTTAAAAAAGAAACTGGTTCAAGTGAACTGAGGTATTCTGAATTCAAAATATTTTTTTTTACAGATATAATTGGGAGAGTGAAGAAAATTTAAAAAATTAAGGTACAATTTAAAAAACCTAGCGATATATACAATAGTATACAGCGCATATCAGATATTAGGTAGTTCATTGTGTGTAGCTTGGTATTCTTGAATAGACGGGGGGAGTTCTATATATAGTGGTCCAGGGAAGAAACTTATCTAATAATGGGTTGAATTAGATCATATTAAATAAATGGGAGTTGAATTTAATTTCTTTTTAAAATCTGTATATGGACTATACTAGTGTTTGCATAAGAGTTGCTAACATTTCTCAGATGTTTCTTATATACGAGGCACTATTCTCAGTTTTACACATGCTGATTTATCCATTTTTCAGAACAGCTCTATGATATTGATGTTAATTTTGTCCTGACTTTAACGGTGTTTAAATTGAAGCACAGAGGTATTCATTAATGTACTCTAAAAGCTAGTATGGAAGAGAAGTCTGATTTAAATTCAGAAAGTTCCAGAGCCTGAGAAACAGTGCAGGAGGTAAGACTTTGCATGTGACTGATCTGGTTTGATCCCTGACACCACATATGATCCCCTGAGCACCACCAGGGATCACTCCTGAGCACGGAGCCAAAAATAGCTTCTGAGTAGTGTTGGGTATGGCCCAAAGCTTCCACCCCCAAATTTCAAAAAGTTTTATTCCAATCTGTTTTCAATCTTTTAAATATGTTACTACTTTTAAAAAATTCTGCAGGAAATACTGTAATTCATACTAAGAAAATTTTTTTTTAATTTCTAAATAAAACTAGTGGATGAGATGCAGTGAGAAGGAGTGGAAAGAATATTGCACTTGCTGTCAAGCTTTGGGATTTCTGGTCTTAATAAACCTCTAATTAGGGTGAATCATTTATTGGTCACTCCTCATCTGAAAATGCAAATTGATTTAATGCCCTTTATTTACCCTTTTCCAAAGCTTTCATAATTACCCTCACATGCTTGATTTCATCAAAGTGTTACAGAAATTCTGTGGCTCAAAGCACAGATGGTAAGGATTTTAGGGTTACAAAACCAATGTCTTCCAACTCTAACCTGCTGCTCTATTTTATGTACATAAAAGCATTTTCTAAAACATACAATAATATCCTGATATTCACTTTTATAATAAATGTGACATCCAAAGATGAATTGGTAACGCTTGGAGCAAAAGAAGAAAACAATGAAAGGATAATTTCTGAGTTGATTTGAAGAAACCAAACAATTTATGTGAAAACCACATGCATTTTTTAAAATATATTCTGTTTAAATCCGTAACAAATGCTAAACTGATGTAAGAATATGCTGCCTCTCTTTGCTTCAGTGAATTCCTTATTTCATAACATAAAATGATAGATATTTGAACAGCTGTAATTATAAAGTCAAGGAACCATATAACACCACACACATATACACATGTGTGCATGCCTTATACACACACACACACACACACACACACACACAATTTTCCCCCTCCAGTGCTGTTGATTGGAACTGAGCCACAGGAAAGTAATCGGTGAGGGATGCAAATACATTTTTATCCATTTTGCATAATCATTTGCATGGTACAACTTTCTCTGTGGGAGGTTCTGAAGAATGGAGAGGACAGAAAAAAAAATTGCAACGAACCAGCTTTCTTGGCTTATTGTCTTGGAATCCTTTCTGAGCTATTGTTCTCTTTAAGTGTAAGGTACATTGGACAAGCAAAATACTTCCACAACAATTGAGGACTAGCGGCAAGATGCTGCCACTTTACTCAGTGGTGATGGGCAAGTTGTGGCCTGATTCTTGATGAAATCTTGTTGGAGGTGGAGCCTCACAAATAGTGCTCGGGAGGTCCTGGGGTCGCACTGTTGATTCTCAGTCAAGCTGGCCTAATGCAAGGCCCCCGGGCTGCTCTGCTGTTTGACTCAGTGATGACAGGATATCTGGCCACCTGCATAGTACCAGGGGTTTCCAATCTCCAGGGCCACACCTGGTGATGCTTGGGGACCATGTCGTGCTGGGAATTAAGTCAGGCTTGGCACATGGTTGGCATATGACCCAACTGGCTGTACTATTTCCCAGCCTCTCTTGTCACAGGTTTTATGGCAATTGAGTTTTTGCAGAAAAAGAGGGGTGCAACCATTGTGTGAAACTTTTTTAAAAAGTGCTAGTATTACTTAAAAATCATTTATTATTAAACTGTCTTTGGTGTATGCTAAGATGCACAGAATACTCTTGAATATGCATAAAGATGTGGTGCTGTGAAATGTGTTCTTAAGAAACATAAATATGTTGTAAACATTTTCAAACATGCATAAAAATGGGAAAAATAGGGTCAGGAGATGGCTGAAAAGGCAGCAATGTGTGCTTTTGTGCTGGAGGTATTGTACCACACGGTTCCCAAAACACTAGGAGAGACCTCTGAGAATGGTGCCAGAAAGATGTCCCCACTGTGTGCCTCAAATCAAAGCAAAACAAAAAATGCAAATAGAAGCATCTTTCTCTTTCTTTACTTCTCTCTCTCTCTTCCTTCCTTTATCTCTCTCTCTTTCTTCTTTCTTTCTCTTCCTTCCTTCCTTCCATCCATTCCTTCCTTTTTTCCTTTTTCTCTCTTTCCTTCCTTTCACCACAGCTGGATGTGCTCAAGGTTTCCTCTTGGCCCTTCATTCAAGGATTACTCCTGGCAAGCTCAGGGGACCATATGGGCTGACAAGGATCAAACCTAGCTTATCTACGAGCAAGGAAAGTGCCATCCCTCTGACCCAGAGCATTCTTATGTAATTTATTTTAAAAACGCTTGTGTTCTAAATTTATACCATTGTTGGAGGACATGTTTAGCTAATCTGGGAGTTTTGTTGTTTTGCTCACTCCCAGCTTAATCTTATTTAAGCCAAGGTTCATTCTAATGAGATCTCTCTTCTATGTAAACACTGCTAGAGGGTGTGGCAGTTAGTCACCTTGATTGAATAACTTCTGACTTATACATCTACTAAGACTTCTGTTTTCTAGATTGGGCACAGCTCCTCTTTATACCCACTGCACCCAACGTGGGACAGTTAGAATTTACCAGGAGACTACCACCCTGGCTACGCTGAGACTAAAGGTAGACTATAGGAAGGATCATACTAGTTTGCTCTAAGCAGGCGAGTATGACCCTTTCAGTACATGAGAACAAGATACTCAGAATCACACTGGTGCAGATAATAATAAGGACCTTGTGGGTACCTCTAGATTACATGAAGCTCATGAAGTTAAGATGTATTACTTTATATCAGCCCCCTCTCTCTCCAGTGTTTTACATAAGAGATAATCTCGGGATTAGTCCTTGGTGTAACCTTTGTTTATACCTGCAATAGGGTGTGGCACTACACTCTGTTTAGGGTTCTTTGTTGGCATGACAACCTCCCGATTGGATTACTTTGGTGTATATAAGGGGCTGACTTGAGGCCCCTTCACCTTTTGCCTTTTGGTTCCTCAGCCTTCAGCTTTTGGCTCCCACGGCTTTTGACTTTTGGCTTTGGCCTTTTGCTCTTTGGCCTTTTGCTCCTTCTGGGTAGGACTCAGCTCGGGTGACATCCTCTCTCTTTGGTGGGAGACTTAGGCTCTTTTGTATGGTCTAAGTTCGGACCAGAGCTAGAGTTTGTTCATTATATTGGATTGCTGTGGAAGAGCTTTTGTACTATTAAAAGCCATTTTTGGAACTGCACCGGACTCGTGAGTTTTCATCTTTCTCCCGGCGTCCTCGGAGGTAGAAGACAACCTCTGTCCTGACACTGTCGGGGACCCCGGCGGCGTTCCCGACATACCATTATTCTGGCAAGCATGTGTATCTACTTTATCCATATGCAGTCATTGTAGAAACCCCTTATTGATTATATTTTGAAATAAAGATTCAACACTTTGTTGGTATTCTGGGATGAAAACTTGCAGTATGGTTTAACTTCCCCTTTTTGTGTACTAGAAATGGATGAACAGGTTTGAATGTGCTCCTGATATTTCCTGAAATATTCAGAGCATACATAATCACGAAGAACAGAATCTGAGAATCCTGGAATCCTAAATATTAAATATTGAAAGGCCCTTAGAACACACCAGTTAGGCCAAGGGAGTCAGTACAGATATTTTGTGAATAAGGGATTTAGGGAAGTGAGTGTTTGGGCCACACTCGGTGATGCTGGGGATATTCCTGACCCTGGACTCAGGAAATCAAGCATTGTCTAATTAGGATCTCGCAGGATCCAGTTGCATGCAATGCATGGGCTTGAACCACATACTAACACTCTACCTGTGGATATGGGAATTATTATAGAATCTAGACCTCCCACAAATATGGGCAGAACTGAGAGCATGATGGTCTAGAAAGTAGATGAGAAAAGTCACTAACCAGTCCACTAATGTGCATGGACAAAGAGAAGCTTTCATGGAAATCTCAGGAGCAAACCTTTCAGTTAGTGAATTAGGACACAGCGGTGCAGCTGAGGATTAGGTCAGTGGCGTTTCCACTTCCAGGAAGCCATGTCTCTGCGTAGTTACTGTCTCTCTGAATATACACCAAGTTCCTGTTGTGGGCTAGGCAGTAGAGATGGCAGTTGGGAATTTGAGCTGTAAGGAGAGTCGAAGAGTCTGTAGCTCAGACCGCATCTGCTCAACAGCAAGCCAGTGTAAGTATCGCGTGGACATGAAGTTAGTCAGAAGGAGAGGGACAAACACAGAATGATTGGGATAGCGTGAAATGTAAAGAAACAAAGTAAGGGTACAACAAATATCCGAAGGCAACAGAAATTGAGAACTGATCTTTAGCAGGGAGCTTTCTGTAGAGGGAAGGGAAGGATGGTGGTTGAAGGGTGGGGTGAGGACCCGAATAATGGTGGTGGGAAGTGGACGCTGGCAGGGGGTGTGGTTTGGCAATGCGTTATGCACAGAAACCTATCTTAACAGTATTGTAAATATCAGTGGCCAAAAGTTTTTCAAAAAATGATTGTCTCTAAAGCTTTTCTAGTTTTAACAGTCTGTGAAATTTTAATTTTCAGCTCAATTGGTCCCAAATTTTCCTAGGCTGGCTTCCTTTTAAAATAAAGTATTAGGCATCTCTAAGTTTTTTGAGAACAGGACCTGGGTTTTATTCTTTCAACCATGATCTAACACAATAATCAGTTATTTTAGGTAGGGTTCGAATTTGTTCCTCTTAAATTCCTTCTTTGGAGACACGCAAGCGGTTCAGGGTGAGATACCAAGCATCACTGATCACTTAATTAAATTCCGAGACGCGGAAGGGGCTTTCAGCCTTCCTCACTATTTATCTGCGTGACAGAGAACATGAGTGTTCATGATGATTAACACTCCCTGAGTACTTTCATTGTGCCAAAGCTTTATGGGTATCATCTAAGGTAATACATACACCAATCTGTGATTTAGGTACTCGTACTATCACACTGAGTTAAAGGGCACAAGGAGATTAAGCAACTTGCCATGGTAACCCTGTTGGAGTGAGAGGCAGCTCTTGAAACTGGGAAGAGCCGCACAACCAAGCATTCTACTAGCAGAGCACTGGAACTGTTAACACAGCAGCAATGAATTTAGGCTGAAAGGAACTGAGGGAACTCACTATAAAGAGAAGGTAAAGAGAAGAGAAACTTGGAGAGAAATTTGAGAAACATTTACTTCCAGAGCCTAGCAAAGGCAGCTGGGGGTGGGGGCAGGAGAGAAACTGAGGGCACAGGTGGAGAGTACTGGACACTGCTGAAGGGATTGGTGTTGGCACAGTGTACGCCTGAAACTCAATCACAAATACCTTTGCAACTCTGAAATTCACCGTGATTCAACAAAAAAATTATTAATTAAAAAAATTTCCAAGAATTGGGGTCGGAGCGATAGTCCAGCGGGTAGGGCGTTTGCCTTGCACGCGGCCGGCCTGCTCCTGCCAGGGTTCGACCCCCCCGGCATCCCATATGGTCCCCGGAGCACTGCCAGGAGTAATTCCTGAGTGCAGAGCCAGGAGAAACCCCTGAGCATTGCCGGGTGTGACCCAAAAAGCAAAAAAAAAAAAAAAAAAAGAATTTCCAAGAATCTAGCAAAGCAGATGGGAAGAGGATGACTGAAATCCGGAGAGCGCTTGGATCCAGAGGGATCCAGAAAAACGCCGGACATGACGTCAATGGAGAGGGTGGAGGACTCAGATTGAGTAGAGGTGGGAGGGGAAGAGAAACTCAGGCCGGACGTGACGTAAAGCCACGCCCAGGGGGCTGTACCTGGTTGTGGAGAGCGTCGCGATGGGCGGGGCTGAGCCCCTGTGGTCCTCCTGGAACCTTGAATCCCTAGCAGGTAACCTGCGAGCCAAACTGAACTGGGGCAAGGGTGGAAGCTGGGGTTGGGCGCGCTCAGGGTGCTGGCAGGCTCTGGCAAAAAGCGCATCATGCATTAGGTGATGCCTGACCGAAAGGTGTCCTGCTAGGGACTCCCTGGGGAGATGGGCATGAGAGGTACTTTAGTCGCGGGGTCCGGAGGGCCGAGATGGGCCCAGAAAATACTGACCAGCAGAGCCCTTTGGGATTTAGCTGGCGTTCGGAAGCGGAGAGCTGGAACCTGGGCATGGGATGAGTTTATTTTTCACCTACCTCCATCCAGCTCCCTGACCCCATTCTGCGGGTCAGGGACTGGGTCCTGGAGTTTCTGCCTCTTCAGCCGGCACGGGGCTTGCCCCTATTTGACGTTCTTTAGATGCTGTCGAATGAATGAAAGAGTTAATGAACGTGCCAGTCAGACTGATTCTGGCCCAGCAGGAGCAACTTCTCCCAAACTTCGCTATCCAAACCCCCGAAGTTTGAAGTAACTCCAGCTTTGTTTGCTAACCAGTACCTAGTGAGATTCAGGACATGTTGCTGACATCGTTAAATATGTCATATATATGAATATATATATGCACATACGTGTATACATGTGTCACATATGTGTGTGCGTAATGTATATGAATATATGTGTATATATTGGTATGAGATGTATATTTACAAAGATGTTCATGTTTGGGTTTTGGTCATGCAGTGTTCCAGCATCCATCCCCCCATCAGTGCCCATTTCCCACCACCAATAACCCCAATTCCTCCCTCCTCCCTAGCCTGCCTCTGTGGCAGGTTCTTTATCTCTTTTCTTTCTCTCTTTCTTCTCTTACACCTTGTGCACTGCAATATTTACGTTTAGAGGTTATCCGGTGTATCTTTTTGCCTATATTCAGTGCTCAGTTCTAAGCTGATTTTATCATTTTCGCGATTATTAGCATGGCAGAGCCTGACAAGCTACCCGTGTCATATTTGACATGCCAAATACCAGTAACAATTATAGACCTCATTCGCATGACCTGATAGAATGGTTTGAGGCTCTTTATGTTCCTGGAGCGGGATGAAGCCCTTGGGCTATCTCACATGTGACAGGATGTATTGAGATGTTACTGGTGCCCGCTCGAGCAAATTGATGATATACGGAAGACAGTGATACAGTGATATTGGTATATATATGTATATACACATATTATATATATATATATATATATATATATATCATACCAGTGCTAGAATAAGATGAGAGAATGAAAAGATTTCTTTGACTTCTTTTAAATTCACTTTATCCTGGGAAGAACTTACAGGTGAACGATCACTTGATCACTTGATCACTTGAATCCCATTATTCATCGATTTGCTCGAGCGGGCGCCAGTAACATTTCCATTGGACCCTATCACGTGCCAATGTAGCCCAATGGCATCTGGTTGATTCAGGAATATGAAGAGTCTCAAACCGTTCCTTCAGGGTCTTGACAAGGAAGTCTAACCATCTTGTAGGTGGGCGGCCACGTGATCTTTTGACATCCCATGGGATCCAGTCGGTAATGGCTCTAGTCCAGCGGTTGTCTCCAAATCGCATTACATGTCCAGCCCATCTGATTTTCGATGCCTTGGCAAACAAGACAGCGTCCCTGATTCTGGAATAGCGACGGAGGTCAGAACTCCGATTCCTTCTCTCACTTGAGTGAGGCATGATATTCCAAGCATAGCTCTTTCGATTCGTCTCTGGGAGACCCGAATAGCATTCTCATCCTGCTTTGGTAGGGCCCAGGTCTCTGAGGCGTATGTCAATGCAGGGAGAACAGTGGAGTCAAAGAGATATGCCCGGAGCTGGAGGTTCTTTGTGAACAGGTGAACGATACTGGGAGGAATGATTCTCAAATGATAAAGACTGCAGCTATAGCACTAACTAGTATTGTTGAGTGTGTTTTTTACAGCAATCTGAACTTAGTTTTATTTCTTTTTTAGAAAAAACTTTCTTATATGGCTGTGCTTACCTTTGATATCTAAATGGAAAATATTTAGAACAGAAATGGAAATTGTATTTAAAGAAAAGCTTGTCAGAGCTTTCCCTTAATATGTGCACATGGGGTTAGCTCTGCAGTTTTAGAAGACCTTCAGAAGAGTGAATTCCCCAAAGGTTTTTTTTTTTGGAAAGTGTCATGAACATGATGGTCATACAGCTAAAGGACAGGTGCCATAAGCAGATTGCTTGGGGTATCAAATGGGGAAAGTGGAGCTGACACAGAAACTGTGTAATGGGAGTTTGGCTTGTATCACTCCACTACTTAGCTGCTGTCCCATGCCGACTGCATGGCAGCCACCTGCTCTCTAGTGAGTGAGGTTCGGAGCCATTGTTAGCTGGTTCAGTGGGAGGTCGTAGAGGAGAAACTCTGGACCGATGCCTTCTTTCAGCAAAGAAGAAACTAGGAGTTTTCAGATCTGAAAATCAGAGGTGCTCTCCTGAATTGAAAACAAAAAGCAGACAAGTATGTGGTCTTTTTTAAATTTAAAACATTTCCTGTCTTTGGGGCCAAAGCGATAGTCCAGCGGGTAGGGTGTTTGCCTTGCATGCGACTGACCCGGGGTTGATTCCCCCAACATCCCATATGGTCCCCCAAGCACCACCAGGAATAATTCCTGAATGCAGAGCCAGGAGTAACCCCTTAGCATTGCTGGGTATGACCAAAAAAAACAAAAATAACATAAAAAAGTCCTGTCTTTAAATTTTGTTTTTCCCTTTTCCAGAAAGTGCTGGGATCCAAGTCACCCCTATTTTTATGTGTTCTGTGGTGCCTTCTTTAAAATAAGTGTGTAGCACAAAATAATATTTTGAGCTCCTCTAGATTTGTCAATACTAGTGACATACTTAAAATCTAATTTTGCTACTATGATTGCTCTTCATTGTCATGTACACTAATTTTGTACATATAATCTATATTCATATTAGAGATTATAACTATAAATCATAATAAATTAGTGTTCGAATGTATTGGGAATATACACTGACATTCTCAAAGTTTTCAGTCTTGCAGACCTCGCTTATCTATGAACTCTGATATGGACATCATATAAAGAAATCCCACGTACTGTTAATGAACAAAACCATGAATCATTTTCTGCTGTGGCATTCAAATTCTTGCACTTTGGGAAAGGTAAGTTGTTGACCTTATTTTGGTTTTTTTTTTTCTTTTTGGGTCACACCCGGCAATGCTCAGGGGTTACTCCTGGCTCTGTACTCAGGAATTACTCCTGGCGGTGCTCGGGGGACCATATGGGATGCCGGGGATCGAACCCGGGCTGGCATGGGCCAGCCGCGTGCAAGGCAAATGCCCTACCACTGGGCTATCGCTCCGGCCCCAACCTTATTTTGTTTTAAGGGAGGAATAGAACAACCCTGAATTGGCCTGGGAAATTATCAGATTCTAATAGGAAAAATTGTAGTCTAACTCTCTTATAGTGCTTTAAATCTGAAATATATTTATATATGAAAGGTGTGTTTTGTACATATAAGGCAGCTATTACTAGTTCCCTGTCCAAATAATGGAAATGAAAAAGAGTTACAAAACGTGTTATTGGTGGAGGCTTCCTTTCTTCTTGGGTACTGTCTTTACAACACTCAACTGGCCTCTTGTGAGAACTTAGAATATTCCAAGGGGGCCACTGGTGAAAATCACATGCGTTGAGGCTCCAGCATGAGACCAGTGGGCCAACCAGTAAGACGGGGAGGGGCACTGGGAGGAAACTAGCTTGGCAGAAGGCCCCAGTCAGTAAAAGGTTGAGAATCTGTTCAGAGCCTGGCTGAATCTGTCAATCTGAATACTTTATACTAGTGGGATCAATAATCACTTAGATCATTTCAGGAGCCAGAGCGATAGTACAGTGGGGAGGGTTTTTATCTTGCCCTGGGTTCTATCCTCAGCATCCTCAAATGATCCCCTGAGCACCACCAGGAGTAATTCCTTTTTTTTTCTTTTTGGGGCCTACCAGGCATGCTCAGGCTCTGCACTCAGGAATTACTCGGGAAACATATGGGATGCTGGGGATCGAACCCGGTCGGCAGCGTGCAAGGCAAACTTCTTACCCACTGTACTGTTGCTCCGCCCCCACCAGAAATATTTCTGAATAGATTCTAGTGTAACCCCTGAGCATAGGCGGGTGTGATCCAAAAAGAAAAAAAAAACATATATATATAAAATTTCGTATGGTTCTATGAAAGTCTATGACCCAAACATCCTTTTTGCCAGTTGTATCTTATGCTGTAGATTGTCGGGGTAGGCTTGTCATCCAATAGTAGATTTAATCAAGGAAAGAGACCCAAAATGTCTTTAAAAAAAAAAAACCAAAAAACCATGCTTTGCTTATGCTGTTTTCTTTATTCTTCTTTTCTATATCTTTTAGAGGATTCATTTTCCAGGCCTTCAGGGGCTTAGTTTTGCTCTGTATGTTACCTTTTCTAACTTACTAGTTATTACATTTAAACTTTTAACTTCTGACTTAAAGATGATATAGTATGTTTTCATTTGTATTTTTAAAGTATAAGTTTATATACATACATGTAAAATATCCTTAAATATGTGAAAGCAATAGTCCTGAGAAATGAATTGAGGTCTAAAGTGGGAAAAAGTCTCATATTTTTTTCTGTATATTCTTCCTAGCAAGTTTTTTTATATTTAGAATACTAACAAGCCAAAAGCAAGTATTTAGGCCAATTTAATAATTAGCAGATCATATTGCTATGACTTTACACTTACTATTCTTAAGGAATTCCTATTCCTTAAGTGAGTTGAATATTTTTCAGAACTTCTTGGAAAATATGGTAATATTTTAATAGGTTTTTAACCTTGATACTACATTGTTACTTTTTAAATTAATTTTATTATGCCACCTTAGATATACAATTACAAAGATGTTCATGATTGGGTTTCTTTTTAGTCATACAGTGTTCTAGCACCCATCCCTCCAGCAATGCCCATTTCCCACTGCCAATGTCCCTGATTCCCTCCCCTCCCGCAGCCTGCCTCTACGGCAGAAACTTTTCCTCCTTTCCTCCTCTTCTCTCTCTCTTCTCTCTCTCTCTCTCTCTCCTCCTACATTGTTACTTTAATAAGGATTATTAACAAATTGGTGATAGTAATTATATATATAATTTTTATATATAGCTTATATATATATATTTATAGCATATTCATGATCTTACCAGCTAATATAATGTTACCTTTATTTGTAAACCAATTTTGTAGTTTTTATCTCATCGACATGGTTCATCTCTACTTCTAAATATTGCTTAATGAGATGGACTTTATTTGAATTGCTATTTAAGAACTTTAAATGTTAGTAATTATTTTGCCTGTGCTTGATGTTTAGAGCTTGCTTAAGGCATTCAAAGAATAGCTGGTTCTTGGTAAAAATCAGTAAACCAGAAAGGTCATTTATTTGTGTATATGGATAATCTCATTCTGTTCTGAGAATATTACTGTAAATTGGCTAATTATCTAGAATTCAGCAGAAATTTCTGGTGACCTTTACTTCTCTCAGCCATCTTTGTCTTCCCACACTTTAATTGTAGGAAATTTGGAATAATAGCAAAAAAGTAATTCAAGTGAGTTATACAGGAAATTTAAAAATAATCCTAATTTTTTTTGTAGAGGAATTTTTCTTGATAGTTGAATGAAAATAGGCTTTATATGATATATGTTTACATGGTATAATTGATTGTCTTGTGAAAATCAAAATTAAAGCCACTAGCTTCAGGGCTGAATCAATGAAGTAGAATTGGTAATAGCAATATTAACTATTTTATACCATACTTTGGTATTTTACATATAATCATTTTTGTATTGCTCATGAATTGATCGTTGGGATTGATCTGTAATAGCCACCAAGTGGAAATCACTGGGCAAGATTCCTAGAGTAGAACTCTTTTTTTCTGATTAAGGATCACAATGACAGGGACCCAAGAATAGATTTCGATTTCTGGGTCATGATATTAGACAGTGGCAGAGGTAACATGTAGAAAGAACACAAAGGACCATGCATGTAAGAGTTCCATAGGAGTATACATAAAAATGACGAAGATGTAGGTGTGTGTGTGTGTGCGAGCGTGCATAGATACTTAATACATTATATAATATGTGTATGTTATTTTACACATATCTATCTTTTTGGAAAACTGAAAATCTAGAAATTAAAATAATAAGTACAAGAAGGGAAGCATTTAAAAACCTCTATGGGCAAAGTCACAATTTTGAGAGCAGCTTCAATAGGTTTTGGAAGTTTGGGACAGGGTGGTAGCTCTAAGGGCTGGAGTGCACTGATCACCTGCACGGACCCTGGATTCCATCCCTGGCACTGCATGATCCCCTGAGCATTTTCCTGTGAAGCCCATGTGGCCTCTGAGCACCCAGGGACGAAGCCTTGCATTACTGGGCCCAAGCTTTGAGTCTTCAGGCCCTCACACTTTGAGGGGCCTGCCACTCTTCCATCTCCTCCTCCCAACCCACCAAGAAAAGAGTTTTAGAAGTCTTAAGATCATTTATAGAGTCCGAGTGATTGAAAGGTAGACTATTATTGAGAGTAAGAAAACAAAAAACCTAGCACTGATTTTTTTTTTTTTTTTTTTTGCTTTTTGGGTCACACCCAATGATGCTCAGGGGTTCCTCCTGGCTCTGCACTCAGGAATTACTTCTGGCGGTGCTCCAGGGACCATATGGGATGCCGGGGATCAGACCCAGGTCTGCCACGTGCAAGGCAAACACCCTGCCCACTGTGCTATCGCTCCAGGACTAGCACTCATGATTAAGGGTATTTTTGTTGTTGTTATAGTTTTGTTTGGAAGCCACACCTAACTCTGCTCAGGGCTTGTTCCCTACTTATGGCTCTGATATTGTTCCCAGAGGTACTCAAGGGACCACGTGGTACCAGGAGTTGAACCTGGATCTCCTGTGTGCAAATCATTTGGGCTGATTATCCAATGATTATCTTCTAAGAGTCTGTTTTGTGGCAGAGAAAAAGAAGAGAGAATTACAAAATTCTTGCTGTTGAATTTGAATCGTATGAGATCTATAAGGCTTACCTTGAATTTTGGTTTTATATGATCACAAGGTGGATCCAGACTCACTAACCTTAAAATATTTATATGCAAAAAACTAATTTCATTATTAGCTATACCTTGAATATCACCAATTTTGTGATTTCTTTTTCTTCCTATAGAAAAGGACAAATGGGATGATGTAGACCGAGGGAACTGGGAATGTTTTGTTCAGTAAATAGAAGACTTTGGAAGAGTTGGGGAAAGAGCATTGGAAATCTACTTGTTTCTTTGGTTGAGGTCAGGCCCAGTTTGGAATGAGACAGATATAGAACAGTGGAGCTGAGTGTGTCTAGATACATAGAGTCTGGCTCCTTAGGATTCCCTAAGCAGCTTTTAAACATCAGTGATGTGGTAAGGGCATTCTCATCATATGGAAGATTATTATTGTAGAGTTACGGAGTACCTTTTTAAGTTCTGTTGTAATTTGTGATAAAGACTGTTAATCACAGAGGTAGCCAGTGAACATACTTAGTTAATTCATAAACTTTGTCATTTTGAAATCATCTATTTCTTTTTCTTTTATTCCTTTCCTGCTTTTCTCTAAGTGATAGATTTAATTATTAACAAGAGCTTTTATAGCTTCTCAAAAATCCTTTTTAAAAAAGTTGGTTAGATTTGCTAGTAGAATTGTGGTGTGTGTGTGTGTGTGTGTGTGTGTGTGTCTCTGTTTTGTTTCATTTTAAAGCATGCTGTTCAACTTCTTGAAGACCCTGGGACCTACCACCATTATGCATCGAAGATTTGAGTTTGAATAACTTCATCAAGACTTAGATCCTCTTCAGAAGCCTCAAGTCTCATCTTCATTCATGTGTTCTATTGAACCCTCTCACAAAAGTACACGCTTAAAGGGATCAAGTCCATTAATGCCCCATTTCATATTCTTTCCTCTGATTTGCCTCCAGTTTGTTTAGCCTTTAGAGGTCTTTGCTCTTGCTCAGGAGCCAAGGAAACTGTGCTTTCCAAAACGAGCTCATGCCCTGGAGCCATGCATTTTCATTGGAAGAGAAGCTTAAACTTTGTCTCAGAAGTTAAGAGTCCTGTCTTTTGTCCTATTCTATAAAAACTTAAGTCAACAATAAGAAAGTGAGGATGAAGTGGTAAGCCTGTTGGAGGTCAGACGGCTCTCTGGCTGTGTGGTTTGGAGAAAAGAGCCCTCACCATAACAGATAATGGATCTCATGTTCTTGGTCTCTTCCTAGAAAATCTGATAGCTGGGAAGGTCTTTTCACTGCCCCTAGACCTTATCACGTAGAACAGAAATCTGCTAATATTTTCCCTTACCTTACAACACAGGGGTGTTGTGAGGATTCAATGAAATAATGGACCTAATAATACTTCTAAATGAAATGTGTAATATAGACTTAGGGCCCATTTCCAGTTGCAAATTATTTCCTGTGCTTTGGCACCCCCCCAAAAAGGTCACTTCCACACTCACCTAAATCACTAGACCTGGACCCATCCATGGTAACAAGGCAGTGTTGATTTCCTTTCTCCAAAGGAAATCACTGCTGGGGATTACGTTTAGGAAGAAGGAAGGCCACACATTTTTCTAAAATTAAATGAGTATTGATAAATGCACTGGAGCAGTGATGATTTGCATTGCTTCTGGTTTGCGGATTTTGCCTACTAAGTTTATAGTAGTTTATATAAACCACTAAGTTTATATACGTGAGATATACCACCGTATATCTCACGGTGGTATAATACTTTATTATACCACCATGAAATATACAACTACAACGTTGTTCATGTTTGGAAATTTCGGTCACATAGTGTTCCAGCACCCCCCCTTCCACCAGTGCCCATTTCCACCACCAATGTTCCCAATTCCCTCCCCCTCCCATAGCCTGCCTAAATGGCAGGTTCTTTATCTCTTTTCTCTCTCCCTCTCTCTCTTTTCCTTCTCTTACACATTGTGGGTTGCACTACATACACTTAGAGGCCATCATGTGCAATTTTTTTTGCCTGTATTTAATGCTCAGTTCTAGGTTGGTATTAACCCTTTAGACATTTATTCACACATGTTCCCTTCTCTGTCTTACCTAACCTCTGACCCCCAACATGTGTGCGGTAATTTCCACTTTTGGTAAGACCTCCTGATTCACGTTTCGCCTGACACTGGATTTTGGTGTCATAATACATACATATATATATATATATATATATATTTTTTATATATATATGTCATGCAAATAAATTCAGTCATTCTATATCTCTCTCTTTCCTTCTGACTAATTTCACTCAACATGATCCTTTCCATGTCCATCCATTTATAGGCAAATTTCATAACTTCATTTTTCCTAACAGCTGCATAGTATTCCATTGTGTAGATATACCACAGTTTCTTTATCCAGTCATCAGTTCTCGGGCATACTGGTTGTTTCCAGGTTCTGGCTATTGTGAATAGTTATAGCAGAATTTTTATTTTTAATGAAAGACCAAAGAATTTCGCAAGCATTCTGTATTGTAAGAGTACTGTTTTAGTTCTCTGTATATGTGAAAGTGTTGCATTTGTACCCTGGATCTTTAAATAAATTTTTTTAAAAATAGCTGATCAGGAGTATCATTTTATTAGTACTAAAGCCTCCTCCTATACTTTTAACTTCTAAGTCTGTCTTCATTTCATGCTATTACTTGTAACAAAGGAATAAAGAGATCGTATCTTTGGGGCTGATCAATGAGGTGGTGTGTTTCACGATACAGGGAATGTCTCCAGACCTGCTCTATGTTTTGTTTCTTGTTAAAACCATATATCTACTAAGACAGACTTCAGCAGGTAGGGTTTGTTTCAACTTAGTAGGGTTACTGTGAAACTGGCTCAGCTCCTGAGTAGGTCCTTGAGTTTCACATGTAAAATTAGCATACAGAACTCATCCTTATTAAAGCTATTAACAGTTTTAAGAAAGTTTTGGGAGCCCTACTGTTTTGTGTCCAATCCTCATGCTGGCTTCTTGCTGCTCTGCATGTGTGGTCCTTGGCCCATGCTGGTATCTCTCTACTTTGATCCTTTGAGTTTACTGCGTCTTCCGGTCTGTAACTTGATGCTCACGGCATGCCTTTCCTTGCTGGTGCTCATTGACCTGTATCCGTTTGTTTTTCCATGATTCTCTATCCCTGTGCTGATTTTTCTGCAGTCTCCCGGGCGCTGCTGTCTATTCAGGCAGAAGCCAAGAGGAGTTGCTTGCTCACTATTGAGGTTTAAGAAAGGGTTCAAGAGTAAGTTACCTGATCTATGTTTTTCCTCTTTTAAATGTTCTTCTACCCACCCCTTAGCCATTTCCATTATCTAACTTACTTGTTATTCTTCATGCTCATCATTTAAAGTGACCAATTAATTTAATTAGACTACCCGAGCACCCATCACATCCCCTTTGATGATGGTGGTGGTGGTGGTGGTGGTGGAAGAGGAGGAGGAGGAGGGGGGAGGGGGAGGAGGAGGAGGAGGAGGAGGAGAAGGAGGAGGGAGGAGGGGGAGGAGAGGAGGGGAGGAAGGGGAGGAGGAGGAGGAGGAGGGGAGGAGGAGGAGGAGGGAGGAGGAGGAGGAGGAGGAGGAGGGAGGAGAGGAGGAGGAGAAGGAGGAGGAGGACGGGAGGGAGGAGGGAGGAGGAGGAGGAGGAGGAGGAAGAGTGGAGGAAGAGGAGAGAAGAGAGGAGGAGGAGGAGGGGAGGAGGAGGAGAAAGAGGAGAAGGAAGAGTGGAGGAAGAGGAGGAGAGAAGAGAGGAGGAGGAAGAGGAGGAGGGAGGAGGGAGGAGGGAGGAGGAAGAGGGGAGGAGGAGGAGGGAGGAGGAAGAGGAGGAAGGGGCTAGCGAGTACCGTAAGTAAGGTGCTTTCCTGATCCCAGCTCTGTTGCTGGTACCACACTGGGTCCCCTATGCCTTGCTGGAAGTGATCCCTGACCCAGAGCCAGGAATAGTTTGGCCACAGCCAGGTGTGGTCCAACCCCCTTCCCGAAATAGTAGTAGAAAGATTATATTAAGTGGTTTCCTTTTATCTGTTTTTACATTTATCTTTCAATTCTAACGGTAAATTAAAACACCCACTTGGTTTAGCACTGTTAGAGGACTCTGGAGGTAACATACAGATATTAAATGACCAGTAATGTTATTTGTTTTTTTTTTAAGGTAACAAAATTGTGACCATCTTACTGAATGCTAATAAAATAAATAACTTGAAAAAACTATCGAATATTTAAAAATGAATTGGTGACCTTTGTAGTATCCATGAACATAGGGCCATGCCTCTTTCTTTTAAGAGTTGTACATTTTAATTCACTGGTGAAAAGAAATCATTACTTTTAGTGTACTGAAAAAATTGTATCTGCTTCCCTTAATTTTTTTAGTTTAATCTACAAGCCTAGATTAAATCTTGTAGAAAGTACTGGTTTTTCTTTCATATAGGTTATTTAAGTTCATACCATTCTAGCAACATGAATATTTATCAGAAGATTTTAAATGTGGAATCCAACTGTTTCATTTGGCTGAATAATCACAGCCAAGCTTAGTGGAGACAGAACAAATTGCATAGATGGTGAAGATAAAAGATTTTTTTTGAATTGGCTGCTGTGTCATAAAGGCTCAGTGACCATATATGAGCAACTCATTTATACCTACCCTCTCCTCCCCGCAGTATATTGACATTTCTCTCTCTTTGTAGGATTTATCTATGAAAAGCATTATGAAAACGTAGCTAAGCAAATTGAGCCTCCCTGACCTTCTTCCTCAGCCTTTATGGATCCAGTTGCCCTTTAAAGCCTGTCTTACCTCTGACAAACCCTCTTCTGCTCTGACTTACACCAATGTCCCCATCATCTCTGCCTGAGCGTCTACAATTGCCTGCTGTTACTCTTCCCTCCTCTTATCTTATTGCTTTTTAAAGTTGCTTTGAAAAATCCAGCTCTGCTCTTTCTGAGTGCATGCTTTAAATGCTAGATTCTTAGCGCCCTTTGAATCTAACCTAAAATGTTTGGTCATTTTTCACCTACTAAGCTCTAGCAAGGTGGGTTTTCAGCTACTTGAGGATTCCAATCCCCACCCTCTACTCTCCTTGTTTACACCTATTTTTCTTTTTCTTTTCTTTTTGTTTTGTTTTTGTTTTTCAGCCACACTCTTGCAGTGCTTAGGGATCACTCCTGCTTGGTGCTCAGGGGACCATATGGGATGCGAAGGATGGAACTCTGGCAGGCTGCATACAAGGCAAGCCCCCTGCCTGCTGGACTATCTTTCCAGCTCCTTTGTGATCGTTTTCTCGTGGAATGCTCCCCCTCTCGCTTAACACGTATTTCTACTTATACAATTGATCTTGCTTAATTTGCTTTCTCTCTTTTTTTTTCTTTTGGTCGCACCCAGCGACGCCCAGGAGTTACTCCTGGCTCTGCACTCAGGAATTACCCCTGGCGGTGCTCAGGGGACCATATGGGATGCTGGGGATTGAACCCGGGCCGGCATGGCCGGCCGCGTGCAAGGCAAACGCCCCACCCGCTGGGCTATCGCTCGGGCCCCTGCTTTCTCTTTCTTCCAAGAACCCTTTCCTAGAGCCCAGAAGAGGTCTCCCTCCCTCCTGGCTGTTCACACAATACTCAGTTTCCCACCTACCATGGTTGTAATTATTCATCGATTTCCGTGATTGGGGAAGGGCTACACTTTGGTGACACTCTGGGGCTGCTCCAGACTCTGTGCTCAGGAGTGAGCCCTGGTGCTACTGGGGGCCATATGCAGTTCTGGGGATCAAGTGATATTGGCTACAAGCACAAACAAGGCTCTCAATCCCTGTACTATCTCGCCAGCTGCCCCCATGTTGGCTTTGGTTTTTAGGTCACAACCGGTGATACTCAGTGGTTACTGGAGCTCTGCGCGCAGGAACTTGGGGGACTATATGGGATGCCAGGGATTGAACCCCGTCAGATACGTGCAAGGCAGCGGCCCTCCACGCTGTCCATTCTCTCCAACCTCTACCCCGATATATATATATATATATATATATATATATATATATATATATATATATATATATATATTTGGTTTTTGGGTCACACCCAGCAATGCTCAGGGGTTACTCCTGGCTCTGCACTCAGGAATTACTCCTGGCGGTGCTCAGGGGAACATATGGGACGCCGGGGATCGAACCCGGGCCGGCACAGGCCAGCCACGTGCAAGGCAAACGCCCTACCCGCTGGGCTATCGCTCCGGCTCCCTCCCCCCAATATATTTTTACCCAACAAAATGAAAGCTTCCTGAAGCAAGAACTCCTGTGTGTTTTGTTTACCATGATCCCCAATGCTTGGTGAAATTCAAGCAAATAGCATGATTTCAGCAAATAGTCATGGACTCGTTCTTCACAGCCGCTACTCTTTTCACTTAGACATTTCTGTTCCTATAAATTGTTCTAGGTGGGACTTCCATTTGGAACTCTCTAGCTGCTTCTCATGTCTAGTTCTGCTAATTCTGTACAGGGTATCAGGCCTTCCTTTCCTGATCTTCCTCTGCGCCCTCTGATCTCTCCTCAAATTCTTCCCAGCACTGTTTGTCCTTAGAAATGAATGCAGAATTTGTTGCATTGGGAAACTTTTCTGCACTGTTTGCACTAAAGTACATATTGTTGATAAGTTCTACCATATTTAAGTTTTGCTCTTCCTCTTACATTATTGATTGAATATCCATGTGTGTATTTTTAGCTGATTTCAATAATTTATAAAAATTATGTCATTAAAGTTTGCATTTTTAATTTGAAATGCCCTTATTTCTTTATCAAGATTAAATTCTTGTTTACATTTTTCTTCAACGTTTTTCAAAAACTTCTATTTTCAGTTGTGGAAAGATGCTTTTCCTTTCTTTCTGGATAAATCCTTCAAAACAGTTTGTTTTAAAATACACATAGTGGGGCTGGTGCGATAGCCCAGCGGGTAGGGCGTTTGCCTTGCATGCAGCCGACCATTGCCAGCCTGGGTTCAATCCTCAGCATCCCATATGGTCCCCTGAGCAATGCCAGGAGTAATTCCTGAGTGTAGAGCCAGGAGAAACCCCTGAGCATCGCTGGGTATGGCCCAAAAAAGCAATAAATAAATAAATAAAATAAAATAAAATAATCAGTGTCAGGAAACACTCAAGGAAGTCACATTATTAAAAAAAAGAAAAGAAAGAAAGAAATGCAAAGTTTAGAGATGTGATGCTCTCTTCTCCCCAGGGCCTTTGCACTTGCCACTCCCTAAGCCCAGAATGTTCTTCCCTACATAGGCATATCGCTTTACTCCTTCGTCTTCTGAGCCTTCAGATTGTGATCATCTGCTGCTTTCTCTGTAAGTCTTTCTCTGACCACATGGTTTTGGAAGGTGGGGGACTCCCAAGTTGTATTAAGGAGATCGGGAGCCACAGCTGACAATATCTGACCAATAGAGCCACTTGGTTCAATGCTAGGGCCCGTGATGGGGCACCGCTATGGACCAGGGGATTTGGGGGCCAGCAGGACCACCCCAGGGCTGTTCAGGAGACTCCTTGTCTGCATTCAGCGGTGCTGGGAGAACATGCAGTGCCAGGGATCCAGCTCTGGCCTGTACACATGCGTGAGGCATGCAGCCCTGAACTGTCTTCCTCCTCACCATCTTATTTATGATTCTAGCCTCATTACCCCCCCCAAATCCCTGAGCTCCTTCTCTGTTTTCTTTTTCTCTATGGGATTTATCTCTGAGTGGCTATTCAGTCAGTATTTTCCCTAGCCTCCCAAATAGTACCTGCCACACGGTGGTCGCATAAAAAATATTTTTTGAAGTGTATGAATTTAACTTGTACTCACTGAGCTGTATATTTAGGACAATGAGGACTGTGACCCTCATTCTTTTATATTACTCTTATAATCTGATAGTATTTTAAAACGGCTTTAAAAGTTAATTAGTTAAATTTATATCTGCCTTCTAAAATATTTGAGATTTTCAAGGGTAGATTGCAGTACGATAAAGAAAAAGAGAATAAAGTGAAGAGCTGTCATGGGGCCATTAAACGGGAGGGTCTATGTACGGAAGGGCCTCCATAGAGGCTAACCTCAGTCCATACATTTGCCTCATCAGCACATGCTCATTGGACTGCAATCATGAACTTTGTGCTGTGGCATTGGCCACAGGTATTTCAGACCTAGAATCCAGAAAACATTTTTGATCTAGCCATGAGAAATTATAGAATTGCTCTTCTAGAAAATAAAACCAACTTGTTTTCTATTAAAAAATTCTCTGTTATAAAATAAAGTATCACTGTATCACTGTCTTCCCGTTCATCATCAATTTGCTCGAGCGGGCACCAGTAACATCTCCATATGACCTGTCTCATGCAAGTAGAGCCCAAGGGCACCTGCTTGCTCCAGGAACATAAAGAGCCTCAATCCATTCCATCAGGTCATGGGAATGAGGTCTGTAATTGTTACTGGTATCTGGCATGTCAAATACGACACGGGTTGCTTGCCAGGCTCTGCTGTGCGCAAAAATAAAGTATATCCATAATAAAGCCTTTGCTGTGTTTGAAAGGTGAATGTCATGGCTAGCAATTAGTGTGTCTGTGCCTAGGACACTTGCAAGGATGACTCAAACTTTGCAAGTCTGTTGTAAATGCTACCAACCATGACATTAATATTCTAGTTTCTTCTTTCTTTGGTTATATTGCCACATTGGCCATGTTTGGGGATCACTCCTGGTGGCTCATAGGACTATGTAGTGTACCAGGAAACAAACCCAGGTCAGCTATGTGCAAGGCAAACACCCTATTCATGGTGCCATCGCTCTGGCCCCTCTAGCCATGTAGTGTAAGACTCCAGAGTTTTTGTTTGTATTGGGTTTTGGGTTTTGTGCAGGGCTTCCTTTGAGGTAGATTATCGGAGATTTACAAAGGGAAGCCTTTTATTTGGTAATAATACTGCATACCTCAAACTCCTGTTGTATGCCTCATATAAATACAAGGTTCTAGTCAATTTTATCTTAATAAAACTGGGAAGGGAGGAAGATTTTTATACTGTCAACAACTGGATAGGATGAAGAAAAGGAATTAAACAGATGATATAGCTTACAAGAAATTTTTCACTAATAATCAGAGTCAGATCTTATATTGTGTGTGAAGTTAATAAGATGTTCTTATAATATGCATTATTCTAATTTGAAATGTATTAATAGAATCACTTTTTACATATTTTATTAAGATAAAATATTCAAAGATTAAGTCTTTGAATGGAACTCTGTAAGTTTCAAAAAAGAAGTCAAGCATCTGTGCTTTGGCATTGAAGGTAGTAAACCTGAGCACGACTACAGAGAACTATCAGTGGGGAAATAGTGTATTATGAGGGGACCAAATTGGGTGCTGGGGATCGAACCTGGGTTGGCTGCGTGCAAGGCAAGCACCTGGCCCACTGTACTATCTCTCTGGCCCCTCATTACTTTTTTAAAGCATATGAAATACTGCTGTAGAATATATTATTATACATATGTTTAAATTTTTTTATCTAAAATATAGCTTTCTCTGGTACATTATTCCAAATGAAGAATTATGAGTGAAAGAGCTCATATATTGGACAATTCCCAGTTGTAAAATAAAATTGCACACCTACTCCAAACTCAACATTTTCCAAACTTATGTCCAAACAATACTTTTGCTTTACAGTCTCTTTTAGCTCCATGGGGCATTCTGAATTTACAATGGAAAATTCTGTGTTAAATAAAAGCATGGACGTATTTTTCATTCTAATTGTACAAGAAAATTTGTGTCATCAAAGTAACTGGAGCATATTTTCTTTCTGCCACTTCAACACAACAGAAAGATCCTCTCCAGTAAGTGTTTTAATACACAAGCATTTGTGTGTGTGTGTGTGTGTGTGTGTGTGTTTCTGAGCCACATCTGGCAGAGATCAGGGCTTATTCCTTGGTTCTAGACTCAGGGATCTCTCCTGGTGGGGGCTTGGAGAGACCATATGGGGTGCTGGGAATTGAACCTGGTCTGTCCTGCCGTACTATCACCCCAGCCCTAACAGATGTTAAAATTGGTATTTCCCAAACCGACTCACATGCACCAAATTGTGCCACTATTAGGTAATGTATAGAGACTGATGCAGAGACTCATTTCCCGGAAATGCTTCTTTGCCTGTCTTCCGCTGTATCCTATTTCTCTCGGCTTTTCTGCTTTCCCTCTATTCCTTCTGGTCTTTGCTTCTCTTCCATTTTGAAAATGAGTTCTAAATATTGGATTGCATTTGACCTTATCTCTTTATTTAATGCTATGAAATTTGGTATCAAATTATGGAAGGTTATGGGGGCATCTGTAGACTTCACTAAGCTCTGTAGTGCTTCCTTCAGCAAAGCTGGAATTGTGTGTGGCGGAGGTGGTGGAATCCAGCGTCTCAAATGTGCAGACACACGCTCTGCCACTGAGCCACATCCCTTGACGTTTTTATCTCCAGCTTAGCCCTTTCCACTGAACTCCAGAACATAACAACTATCTGCTTAACATTTCCAATTACATGCCTGATCGTCATCTCAAATTTAACAGGTTCAAAGTTGAGTTAATCCTCCATCGAACTGCTTTTTTAGTTTTTCCATCTCAGAAACAAGTTATCCCATCCTTTTTGCCTCTAAGCCTTGGAGCTGATCTTGACTCTTTTTCCTATACCTACAATCAGATCCTCTTGACTATACCCCAAATTATACCACCAAATCTGATCCCCCTACTACACCCCCTGCAATTGCTTCCAAATTTATCTCCTTGTTTCCACCCTTCTGCCTTTCATTCTCTTTTATGTCGCACCTGAAAGAATCCTGGTAAAGCACCACAAAAATCATCCTGTCCCAAACTCCAGGAACTTCCTATCCTACTAATCAGCACCTTTAGCTCTTCCATTTGATCTCCTGCTTCTCTACTGCAGATTCACTTGCTCCTGCATTTTCTCTAGGAAATTTTCCATGTTCTCTATGCTTGGAATGTTGTAGACTCTCGTGTGCACTCTGCCTTCGTTCCTTCAGGACCTGACTCAGAGGTGACTTCCAAGTGACATTGTCATTGTCTGCACTAACTCTTACCTCCTCCCCCCACCCACCCCCTTCTCACTCCATGTTGGGAGCCACTGGGGTCCCCAACAATACCAGGACACGAGTTCCCTTCTACCTCTAAAGCCGGTGGGGAATGGATGAAAACTCAGGAATCCAGCACAGTTTTAAACGGTTTTACTATCACAGGTTCTGATACACAATCCAAGAACAGAAAAAGCCCCAGACTTCGGGTTCCCAGCTGGGCCCCAGACACATGTAGGCCAAGATGGCTGCCACCACGTGTTGAAGCCCAACAGGGAAGCACATGGAGAGAGCCAAGGGAAGCCAAAATGGCAGCCCACCAAAACCGTGTAGCCCAGCCCATCATGGGCAGGGCTATCTAGAGATGAAGCCAGGTAACTGACTCTATTGAAATACAGCACTTCAGGTGGCCTTTTGGCTTCACAAATGCCAGAGCTGATTCAAAATCTCCCCTAACAGGGCTGGGAGGGGCTGCAAGCTAAGTGTAGCTGGAGCTTGAAGTAGGGCGTGTCCCCCAACAACTCCACATGTGTTATCCCTTGTCTTGCTTCCTTTTTCTCTTCACTTCTCATCACTAACTTCACACATTGTAAGATTCTCTCTCTTTTTAATGTTTATGTTTGTCAGCTCTAGATCATATGCTGCATGAAAACAAGATTGTTAGTTTTGTCATTTTCTGCTTGTTCATGGTGTGATTGGATTCAGCACATTGCTTGACTCTTTTGTGTATATGTAAGATAAATACAGTCAATTTAGTGGTTCTATCTTTCTGAACTTTTTAATGCATGTAAAAATGGGTGTGTACTAAATGGTTGCTAATTTAAGTGGAGAAAGTAATATAATATAAATAGAAATGAACTTTAGAAAATTTTCTAAAAATCATAAGAGAACATTGATTTTTATTTTTATGCATTGTATAATGCATACAATTTATAGCCATGCTATGAACAGATCAAAATTAAATTGCAAGATTGAAAACCCAGAATTAGATATATCAGCATTAAGAGGATTATTTTGAATAACAAAAACTTGACCCATGAATTAAAAATTGGCATGGGTCCAAATCAGGAAAAACAGCAGTGTATGCAAATATATGTTTAACAGCAGATTCATATATAATATGAGGAGAAAAATGGAGACAAATACCAAGGGAAAGAAGACTTGTGAAATAAAATTGAGACTTAATCAGTGAAGCAAGATCTTTTTTTCTTTGTTTTGTTTTCGTTTTTGGACCACACCTTGCAGTGCTCAGGACTCAGTGCTGGCAGAGGACCATGAGGGATGTTGGGGATTGAACCCAGGTTGGCTGTATGAAAGGTAAATGCCCTCCTCTGCACTGTCCTTCTGGCCCTGCAAAAAGCTTTTTATTGAACAGAACTTATTTAGTAGGATGTAAGGGGGAAAGAAAGAGGAAAACCATGTTCAAGAGAGAACTCAGACTTCTCCAGAGTTGGAATAAAAAGAGCAGAGAAAAAGAGATAGAGCAGAGCAAGAGAGATGCACATTCAAGGGAGAACAGGGCCTGGAAGGGCAAGCAGAGATGTAGAGACAAGTAAGAGGCTTGAGAGAGCAAACAGGCAAAGAAACAGAAAGACCGTGATCAAGGGAGAACATGGGATTGGAAGAACAAGCCAATCTGAGGCATTTGAATAGTCAGCTTGGAATATTAAAACATGGTAACCTTGGGGCCGGAGCGATAGCCCAGCTGGTAGGGTGTTTTCTCGCACGCAGCCGGCCCATGCCTGCCCGGGTTCCATCTCTGGCATCCCATATGGTCCCCCGAGCACCACCAGGAGTAATTCCTGAGTGCAGAGCCAGGAGAAACGCCCTGAGCATTGCCGGAGTGTGACCCAAAAAAGCAAAAAACAAAACAAAACAAAAACAAAATAAAAAAACATGGTAACCTTTCCTTAGTTTCCATGTTAATTTATGCCAAAAGTAAGAGTATTTAATAAGCTGCAAATAAATGAATTGACTGTTGTTGTTAGACATTGTGATTTTAGATAAATACCATTGCAGTTATGTGGGCAAAATAACAATCTCAAATCTAGAAATGCTTTTGTTCCATTTTAGGAAGTGAGTCTCCCTTCTGTCCCACAGAGCACTGCAAAAGATTTCGCCTCCCACTGACACAAAGAAGCCTGATAATCCACAGAGTCAGTGCTTGAACCCAGCACTGTTGCAGTTGCCAGGAGTCCTAAGATCTGAAATTCCAGGGAAAGACAGGCCTGAGGGAGACATGAGGGGCAGGAGCTGTTTTCGCCTTTGGCAGTCTTGGGAGAAAGGCAGCCACAGTAGAAGTGTCTGGAAAGCCAGCAGCTAAGGGGCCCGAGTCATTGTACCGTGGGGAGACACTTGCCTTGCCGCCTACCCGTGTCCACTCTCCGGCATCCTAATGGTCCTCTGATCCTACCAGGAGTAATTCCTGAGCACAGAGCCAGGAATAACCCCTGAGCACCTCTGGGTGTGGCCCAAAAATCAAACAAACAGAGGTCAGCACCTAAAAAATTTAATGAGTTCAAGTGAAGTAGCTAAAGCAAGACCAGACACAAGAGGGAGACTGTGCGCCAGGCTCTTTGCTGCTGGGCCCCGGTGTTACTTCCTGGGAGCACCAAAACAAAGGGCTGCAAACAGGAAGCACCTAAAGAACCCACAGGTATTCTAATTATAGTCTGGAAGGAGTCCCAAGGCAAGGAGTTGTCAGGCCGTGCTCCCTCTGCAGGATCCAGGGAAGAGTGTGCTCAGGGCCGGATGTTTGCTCTCAGCTCTGGGTCCCTTGCTGTGTGGCCGCAAACCTTGAATCCTGTCTCCCTCTCTTCTCTGCTGTCCTTCATATTAGCATGTCTCGCTGCCTGTGTATCTCTGTCTCTTCCTTCTTGCTCGCTTCCTGACAGTACCTTCTCCTCTTTCCTGTTTTAACCATTTTAGTTGGACAGTACTATAGTGTCAGTTATATGCACATTTTAAAATGACGCTTCTCTGGCAAATTTATTCCTTATACAAATTTGCTTCATCCCCTTTCAACCTAACAGATGGGGAGAAGGAGGTATGTTGGGTGACACGCCCTGCTGAGCCTTAGGCTCCAGCTACGCTTAGCTTACGTGAAGAGCTACTCCCTGCCTTTAGGGATCTCCGGAGCAGACACAGTGGGAGCTTGGGAAGAATTGGATCGATTTCATAATTTTATACGGTATAAATATTTTTATCATGAATATTATGAATCTTAAGTCTTAGCCCCAGTTCTATACTCTTCCTGCTCCCACAGATCCCCACGTGGGACATACATATAGCTCTTCCAAGATACTTCAATAGTTGGCTCAACCATAATGTAATCAGTTCTCCTAGTTCAAAGAGACATGTCGGTGCACCTCTGGGCAAACTGACGTGTTTCTGATTCCAAAGGTAATGCCAAAGTGAGTTATTCTGACTGATTTGGGACCTTAGTGGATTCTAGAGTCTAGAATCTGGAATTAGCTGGCTACATATTCATGGTAAGAAGTATTAATGCCATTTCCTACAAATTACATTCTGAACTGCTTTCTGGTTCAGAGATGCAGCCCCTCCTCACTCTGCTAGGGAGATTTTGCTCCCTGGCAATCAACTCTGGCACTTGTGAAGCTTGAGCCATAGGGCCCACCTGAAGATCTGCATTTCAATAGGGTCATTTACCTGGCTTCATCTCTGGATAGCCCAGCCCATGATGGGCTGGACTGGAAGGTTTTGGCAGGCTTCTATCTATAAAATAAGCTAGGAGAAAAGAGAAAGGGCTTTTGGCCATTTTGGCTTCTCTTTGCTCTCTGCCCCTCCTCTTCATTCTCTTCCCTGTTAGGTCTTAGCACATGGTAGCAGCCATCTTGGCCTAGGATTCTAAACTTACTTTTAGGCCCAGCTAGGAACCTAAAGTCCAGGGTTTTCCTGTTACTGGAATGTATACCAGAACCTATGAGAGTAAAACCTTTTAAAACTGCTCTGTACTCCTGAGTTTTCATCCATTCCCCACCAGCTTCGGAGGTAGAAGGGATCATTCCCTGATATCGTCGGGGACCCCAGCAACTCCCCAACAGAGGTAGTTGGGTAAAGGGTAACAATGCTTTTCGAATACATTTGGGGGAGGGTGGATTCGGGCCATACCAGTAGTGCTCAGGGATCACTCCTGGCTGGGTTCCTGGGACCATATGTGGTGCTGGGGATCAACCCAGGGCAGTTACATTTAGTGATAAGCATCTTAATTGCTATACTATCTCTTCGGCCCCTTTTGTATTTTAGGAAACTTCCTCACGCTCCTATAGTAAAATCCACAGGACATAAAGCTTATCACTTTAGCATTTCAGCACACAGTTGAATGGTTTTGAGGGCATTCACGTTTCTCTGTGGGACTCACCACCATCCATCCGTCTTCACTTTTTAATCTGCTCCATTGAAGCTCAGTTCCCTCCTCTCCTCCAGCCCTTGGCAACCCCACTCTACTCCTGGAAGACCCTTTGGTCCAGTTTCTCTTTTCAAGAATGAGAGCGTGGGCCTTTTGATAACTGGGGCCACTTCCACACAGGCAGGTCTACATTGCATGTGTGATTGAGTTACCGTAAAGGATGTAAGAGAAAAAGTAGGAAAAAAGAAGAGAGTTGGAGACACGTCTGGGTAAGGGTTTTCCTACTGGGCTTCTTGTCCACGGGCCTCACTCAGCAGACCTGCCCGATGCGTGGCCATTCCCATGTTGCAGGTTCCTGGCAGGTTTCCGAGCTCTTCCTCTGCAGCCCCAAGAGGTGTCTCATTGTACCCCTTGCCACATAATGCCATCCACGAGCCCATCCTTGGTAGAATACATGCAGGGTCCTGTATGTTACCTTCCATAAGCCCTTCCAGCACCTTTAGAGCTCCGGCAGTGAACTTGAGCTGTTTGCCTGACCCTTGGAAATAAGTTATCACTTTGAGGGACCCCACACCCTCTACTGCTAGATATCTTGAAGCCTGTATGTACTTTCTTTTTATTTATAATTTAATATTTTTATTATACCACTGTGAGATATATAATTACAAAGATGTTCATATTTGAGTTTCCATCATACAGTGTTCCAGCACCCATCCCTCCACCAACGCCCCATTTCCCACCACCAATGTCCCCGGTTCCCTACCCCCTCCCTAGCCTGCCTCTATGGCCAGTTTATTATCTCTTTTTCTTTCTCTGTCTCTTTCTTTCTTCCTTCTCTTACACATTGTGGAATGCAATACACTGTATTTACTTTCTGATCACGAATCTTCAAAACTTTTTACTGCTGTGAAATGGAAACTCTAAGCTTATTAATGAATACTTTCTTCCTTCTAAACCTTGGCAGACACCATTCTACTTTGTTTCAAAGACTTGGACGAGATACCTCAGATAAAGGAATCATATAGTATTGGATTTACCTTTTGGTTACTGGATTATTTTACTTAATGTAATGTCTGAGTTTACCCATGTTGTAGCAACTGATAGAAGTTCCTTTGTTTGGTGACCGAATGACGTTCCATTAAGTGTATGTGCCACGCTTTATTTATCCATTGGTAGATGTGGAGACTACATCTATCTCTTGACATTATGCACATAAGCTCTCAGGGGCCTGTTTTTATTTTTTCCAACTATATGATCTGAAGTAGGATTACTGTATTGTGTGGTAGCTTATATTTATAATCATCATTATTTAATTTTTTGGTTAGGAGGGAGGAGATAGGAAATGAGTGTGATTTTTTTTAACTTGTTTTTGTTTTTATTTTGGGTTTTGGGCCACATCTGGTGGTGCTCAGGGTTTACTCCTAGCTCTGTGTTCCTGCATAAGCGCAGAGGACAGTGTGAGGTGTATGTGACATAGGTCGGCTGTATGCAAGGCCACTGCCCTCCCCATTGAACTGTCTCTCTAGTTTCTCATTTGGTTTGGTTTTAATTTTTCATTGTGGAACTTAATTCTTCAATGGAATTAAGTTTATTTAAGGAATCAAATTCAGTTCACTATAAATGCAGATCATGTGTTCCAATATTGAACTATAGTGTCCATCCTATCAAATGTGAGATAAATATCTCATTATAAATTTACTCTATTTTGTTTGTCAGGAGAGCTCCTAGTCAGGTCAAATATCTCATTATGATCAACTTGTTTCTCAATGATTATCAGTGAATTTGAACATCTCTTCACCTGCCTCTTGGCAATTTTTCTATCTTTTTGGAACTGTTCAAATCCTTTCATCATTTTTAATTGGAGTTTTTTGTTGTTGACTTATAAGAAATCTCTCTTTATTCTGGATACTAATCCCTTATTTTCTATCTGGTTTGCAAACACTTTCTCCCATTATGTAGGTTGCCTTTGTACTCTGTTGATTTTTTTCTTTTAGTATGCAGAAGTTTTTGTTTGATTAAGTTCCATTTGCCTGTGTTTGCTCTTCTTGCCTGTGCAAATATGCTTCAAGATCATGGTCTCATTTCTTTTGGATTTAACCCCAAATATCTTTTAGAACTTTGAATATCATCATTCCACTTCCTTCTGGCCTATAATGTTTCTGTTGAGAAAGTTTCTCTTAAACTTATAGGAGGTCCCTTATAGATGTCGAATCACTGTTTTCTTCCTTCTTTCAAGATTCACTGCTCGCTTTTGCCTTTTGACAGTTTGCTTACTGCTTACCTAGGTGCAGGCTGCTTTGGCATTGCTTTAATTGGCATTATGAGCTAGTGTGAATATTTTGAAATTAATAATTCTCCTTCCTCCAATTTGGAAGGTTCCTAGCTACTATTTATTTAAGTAACATCTTTGACTCTTTTTTTCTGTTCTTTTTTATTTGCCACATTTTCAGGAGCTAGGGGGCATAACTGATGGTGCTCAACACTGACTCCTGGTTCTGTGCTCAGAAGTCACTTCTGATGGGCTCAGGGGACCATAGGCAAGGCACTGAGCCCAGGTCACATGCAAGGCAAATGCCTACCTGCTGTTCTCTCTCGGGTTCCCGTGTGCACGTTTGTCTTCCTGATGGTGTCCCCTCTGTCCCTTCGGCTTTGTAAAGTTTACTTTGTTTTTTTATTTTTGGTTCTATAACATGATCATTTTAAAGGATGTGTCTTAAAGTTTATAGATTCTGTCTTCTTGGCTATGTTTTTTGTTAAGCGTTTTTTGGTGAATTTTTAAAAATCTGTTATTGTATTTATTAAACTGTGAGCAGTTTAATCTATTTACATGTTCTTAAGCCAAGGTTAAGAGACTCACATACATGGGGCAGAGCTGCTACTGGCTCTCCCTATGGCCAGCTGATCACGAGGCGCCTGGGAGGGATGGCGGGTTCTAGCCCTGGCCCACCACCCCAGCTGAGCCTTGCAAGAAGCGGAAGACCCCCCACTCCATGAGGGCCGCCATTTCCACATCCGACTCCCCTCTCATCAGAACTCCACCCTGCAGAGGAGCTGATCACAGCCCGGTTTTGCGGGCCGCAAGTGGCCTCGAGGTTCATCAATAAATGATGGAGATCAGAGGTGACTACAAGTGTATGCCACCCGCGGGCAGAGCCTGGCAAGCTACCCGTGTCGTATTTGATATGCCAAATACCAGTAACAATTATATACCTCATTCCCATGACCTGATGGAAAGGTTTGAGGCTCCTTATGTTCCTGGAGCAAGCAGATGCCCTTGGGCTCTCCTAGCATGAGACAGGACATATGGAGATGTTACTGGGGCCTACTTGAGCAAATTGATGATGACTGGGAAGACAAGTGATATTGTATTTATACTTTGTAAAATTCTTGTTTGTTAGTTTTAATACTTTCTGCTTGTTCATTGATATTACTGTTTTGCTTATACTTCACTTTTCTGATTTTGTTGGTTGTTTATCTTTTATTTTCTACCACGTTGAATTTCTTTAAGATGACTGTTTTTAACTCTTCATTAAGTACAGACATACTTTTCCGTGCCTCACATATAACTGTATTGTTTTTGTATCTGTTTTCAGGCCACACTCTGTGGTGTTCATGGACTACTCCTGAAGTGATTTTTAGGGATGATCCTAGCAGTACCGGGGACCATGCAGTGCCAGGAATCAAATCTGGGGTTCCCGCATGTAAGACATGTGCTCTAGCACTTTGAACCATTTTCCCAGCCCTGTAATTGTATTTTAAAAAACTTATTTTTGAAGATTTATGAAGTAAATCTTTGCATCGTATAAGTCTGTCAGAACCATTTTCCACCTTGTGTTTCTGTGTCACATTTAATTAAGGCACATCCCCTGCTTTTTTTTATTGAATCATCATGAAATACATTACAAAGTTGTTCATGATTGGGTTTCAGTCCTACAGTGTTCCAGCACATATTCCTCCACCAGTGCCCATTTCCCACCACCAATGTTCCCAGCTTCACTTCTGCCAACCCCACAGCCTATAGCCATGGCAGATACTTTTTTCTTTCTCTCTCTCTCTCTCTCTCTCTCTCTCTCTCTCTCTCTCTGTCTCTATCTCCTCTCATACTTTTCAAAAAAAAGGCATACTGCTGTTGTATTCTTTCTTTCTTTCTTTCTTTCTTTCTTTCTTCCTTTCTTTCTTTCTTCCTTCCTTTCTTCCTTCCTTTTCTTTCTTTTCTTTCTTTCTTTCTTTCTTTCTTTCTTTCTTTCTTACAGTTACAAAGATACATAATTAAAAAAGTTCATATTTTTGTATTCTTAATAGACTACATTGTAGTGTAGACATGGTTTTTTATTATTTTGGTTTCAGGCAGGATCACACACAGCAGTCCTCAGGGTTTACTCTGAATCTGTACACAGGGATCACTCCAGTAGATGATCCGGGGACCACATATAATTCTGGGGATCAAACTTGTGTCAGCCATGTGCAAAGTGTATCTGACTTTTATGAGCACTAGCAAACCCCAAATGTGTGATTCACTTTATTGCTGTGGTCTAGAACCACAAACCTGGAGGGTCTCTAAGCTTCATTTCCGTAAGGCGGTGTCTCGAGATTTCCTTTTTCCTTTGACTGTCCCCGTTTCCCTGTGTTCTTCATTTGCTTACCTGGCTGTGGACATGGGAGAGGAGCTCGTGCATTTGAAAACCAGTCTCCTCTCCTAGCCTTGTGACTCTCTGTTTGAGGGAAGACCTTCACCAGCCTTGCCCTGGAGAATATCCTTACTCCAAAGGGCCACAAGTCTTTGTTTCCTTCCTTCTTTAAGAACGTTGTTCCTACAACTTCCTGTTTGTACTGGCAGCTCTTGGCTGCTCAGGGAGGTTCTCAAGCCCTTCGAGACGCTCTGCTTTATTTTCAGGCAGGCATGTAAACTCTTGTTTTTTGTCTGGAATTCTTTCCCCTTTACAGTCAGCTATTTTGAAAGAAATCTATACTTTGGGAGAGAGGCATAGTCTAAGGAATCTATGGAATCATAGTCTAAGGAACCTATGAAAATGTTTATTGTGTCACAGTGTCAAACAGGAATAAATAGAAACTGTCAGAATATCGATGAAGATGGAAATAGAGGAGCAGATATCGCTGAACTACTCGTTCCCTTGGAGAAAAGACACAAATTGTAAAGTGCTTTGTGTCAATGCAAGACAATCTCAAAAGAAAATGCATCTTGGAAGCATCTTATAATTTTCTTTTAAACAAATAATACTTTGGTGAAGATGATAAATACTATTCAGAATAGTTGTCCTAGTGTTAGAGGGGAGGGTGTGAATTTGAAAAGTACGGAGGAGGCTCAGCCATTTTATATTTGGAGGAACATGACCCAGTCATGAAGAACATTAGTTGTCGTGCTGGCGAGAGAGAATTACTGTTGAGCTACTTGTGGACTGACCAGGAAAGATCTTTTGCACCCTCAGGGGAGCCTCAGAGACTGAGGCTTCCTCGCGTTCTCAGAGCCTTTAATTTCTACCCGAGGAGAAAAGTACTTGCTGCGGCTTAATCACCTCCTGACAGGGGCATACTGCTGTGCTAATGACCCTGCTTTGGGTAGAGGTCCCTGGGCTTGGCCTTCATAGAACGTTCTTGTGAAATAATGTTTGCCAGATGAGTAAACATGAAGCTCAACCATGCCTGGGAGGTCATGACACGATCCTTGACTTCGCTTTGCTCTTCCTCAACACCCTATACATCACCATCACTGGTATAATAGTCGAACTGCTGCCAATGTTATTTCACTGTTAGCTCTCCAAGTATTTGTTTTCTGGTACACAGTAGGTGCTAGCGGGATGAATGCAAGTGAGTGTCCCTGATTTACAATAAAATTCGGAAAAATTGTAAATTATACTTTGATAAGTGAAATACATGACCAAATGGGTTAGCTTTCATAATTGATAGTTATTGCACATTAGAAATGTAACACCATGAGGAGTGATCCCTGAGCTCAGAGCCAGGAGTAAGCCCCTATCTAGCATTGCTAGGTGTGGTCTAAATACAAGCAAAACAAACAAACAAACAAAAAAAAAAAAACACCGTAAAGGCCTGTGCATCCAGATCATACCTCTGGAGGAGTTCGTTAACAAAAGAGACTGTGCTTGTCTGTGTATTTGTGTGTATATGTGTATGTATATGTGATGGGTGTGTGTACATGTTAACACAAACACAGATTTCTAGGCCGTACCTTCTAGTTTCCGATTCAGTAGTGTCGGGGAGCGCTGCCGGGGTCCCCAATAGTGCCAGGAAGCGGAGTTCCCTTCTACCTCCGAGCCGGTGAGGAATGGATGAAAACTCAGGAATCCGACACAGTTTTAAAAAGGGCTTTACTATCACAGGTTCCAATATACAATCCAAGAGCAGGGAAAACCTCCGGACTCTGGGTTCCCAGCTAGGCCCCAGCCAGGTGCAGGCCAAGATGGCTGCCACCACGTGTTGAGGCCCAACAGAGAATGGAGAGGATGGAGAAGCAAAACACCAAGGGAAGCCGAAATGGCAAAAGGGGAAAAAAGAGAGCTTCTTTCTTCTTGCAGCTTATCTTATAGCCAGAAATCCGCTCAAACTCCCCAGCCCAGCCCATTTTGGGCTGGGCTATCTAGAGATAAAAACAGGAAAATAGCTCTATAGAAATGTACAAGGACCCAGAGCTAATTCAAAGCCTCCCAGCAGAGCTGGGAGGAGCTACAAGCCAGATGTAACTTCCCCTGGCAGGATGGGTTAAATGCCCTCAGGTAATTTCTCCCAGCACCTCACCCAATGTCTTTTTATATGCTAATGTCTTGAGCCAAGATCCCCCTGGAAAAACCTCCATAGGGTAGAGAAAGGGGGCTCTTAGAGGAGTCCTGCAACACAGTAGTACAATAGGTCTCTAGTGGGCTTAGAAATACCAACGTAAACTTGGCATTTCTAATAAATTCCCAAGTGGTGCTGATTCTGTTGAGACCACCACATTAGAAAAAATTCTGGGGCCGCGGAGCATTAGCACAGCAGGTAGGGTGTTTGCCTTACACATGGCCAACCTGCATTTGATCCCCAACATCCCATATGGTCCCTGAGCACCTCCAGGAGTGAAGAGCTGGAGTAACCCCTGAGCATCACCAGCTGTGACCCAGAAAGCTATCTATCTATCTATATATCTACATATTTATATCTATATCTATATCTATCTATCTATCTATCTATCTATCTATCTATCTATCTATCTATCTATCTATCTATCTATATAGGGAACAGTATGGGGATATATAACAAAAATTTTAAAAATTGCTTACCTCTTTCCTCAGAATTTTAGTGCTTTGGAAATGACCCCTAAAGAAATTGGGGGAAAACCCCCAATAGTGCGGTGTTTTACAGTGTCCACCTTACAAGCATATGGTCATGAGTTCAAATCCTCGGTGCTTCACATGTGCAAAAAACCAATCCAGGCAGTTTTGCCTTTTTTTTTTTTTGGGGGGTAGGGTGTTGTGTTACATCCAGCTGTGTTCAGGGATTACTCCTTGCTCGGTATTTGGAGGGTTACTCCTGGTAGTCCTCAGGAATCAGCATGGCTCAGCTCTGTTGTTGGAGTCTAGCAGTTCTGCTCTGTGATCCCTGGCAACACAAGTTACACTGCTACCAGTGGGTATGTGTGAGCATCATGGAAAAAGAATGTGACCCCTGGTGAGTGGTGCAGCTAAAAAAGATGGACACGCATCGTGGCCAGGAGGAGCAACCCCTGAGAAGTACACACATGACCATCGCGACAGCCCCCACGAGCACCACCACTGTAATCTGTCTACCTCAACCAAGAGTGTGACCCCGGCAAGCCTCCGTGAGCTTCACACCTATAGGAGCTGCAACATCAGAGAGCACCACTGCCAAGTAGGTGAGCACCACAACCTGATGCTCACACCACAGCAGAAGCCACAGGCGGTGTGGGACCCTTGGTCGTCACAAGGACATCAGTGAGACAATGGCAGAGAGGGAAAGGAGATCTAACTGCATTAAAGACATTGAAAGCAAGAGAGGAAAGATTATTCAGTGATAAGACAAAGCTTTAGGGTCAGATTTTTCTGCCACAGATGGGATACCACCAGCTCCTCTTCCAAGTTCTGCTGTGTGAAATGGGGACAGTATATTTCACAGGGTTGTTATGAAGATTAAAATCTGTATTCATGCAAAGTCTAGATTGATACATCATTTTGGTTAAGAAATATCAAAGTTCTGGGGCTGGAGTGATAGCCCAGCGCGGGTAGGGCGTTTGCCTTGCACGCAGCCGGCCCGTGCCGGCCCAGGTTCGATCCCGGCATCCCATATGGTCCCCGAGCACCGCCAGGAGTAATTCCTGAGTGAAGAGCCAGGAGTAACCCCTGAGCATTGCCAGGTGTGACCCAAAAAGCAATATATATATATATATATATATATATATATATATATCAAAGTTCACATAGAAAAGAAAAAGAGGTTTAGCAGATCATATTGGTGCCAACTATCTTTTTTTTAACTAGATAAGAAAATGGGAATGAAAAAGAGAAGTTCTTGGAGAAAGTAATTTGCAAATGTAATTTTTTCTTCTTCCCTGCCCCCCAGCCATCACATTTTTCATCGAAACTTTACTGTTAACATCGCCTGGACGTATTATCACATTGGCTGCGCTTTGCAGTAGGGCACGGCAACGTGAGCTTCGTGACTGTTACTTGGCTTTTAATTCTGTTTTTATAATTGCTGTGGTGTCATGCTATGGGCATACGTGTTTCTTTTTTTCTTCTTCTTTTGGATCAAAACCAGCAGTGCCCTGGACTCTGTTCAGAGATGGTTTTGGGGTGCCGGAGATAAGAGAAGCGGTGCTGAATATTGAAGCAGGTCCCATAGGCAAGACAAGTGCCTGTCCACCATCTCTCCTGCCTCCGGGTTACATATTTTCTTTAAAAGACTGGTACTATTGAGCATCTGGTAGAGCTGTGCTCTTGCAGACCTGGACAAACAGTGCTTCTGGTCAACTGTCCTGGCCCTCAGCTCTTGCACTTGCCATCCGAGAAACAGCAGTGTACTCTGTAGATACATTGTGAAACGTTTCCTTCTTTTACTGCACTGAAAACTGCAAAAGAGATAGAAGTGGTTGGCGTTCCTGGGCAATTATTGTACTTTCACCTGTCGAACGCAGGAGGGAAGTGCCAAGAGTGAAACTAGGGGCGTGGTAGAGTCTGGGGAAATACTTTGTTTCTGTTCTAAACCATCCCAGACTACTGCTTATGAGTCTATTGATTTTGGGTGGTTGAAGGTTGAAGGTTAGTTTCATAGCCAGAGCACACTGGAAAAGGCAGGTTTCTCAGAGCCTCTCCTCAGCAAACCTGAAATAACTTCCTCCTGGTGAAAGCATCTTTTAGAAACTCTGAAAGGAAGTGAAAGCAATGAATGCGTTGCTGTCTGGATCTCAGGTAGCTGTTCTAATACAGCAGGGTTTGGTGAATGCCCTGGGCGGACGTTCTTAAAAATGTTCACCTGTCTGGCCAGAGAGATAACACAGAGACAACACGTTAGCCTTGACTGATGCTGCCCAGCTCAACCCAGGCATCACAACAGTCCCTCAAGCACTGCCAGAGTGAGCACGAAACAAATAGCCCCCAAAACAAGTAATGCAAAATTATAAAACGAACCTTTCTTAGGTAGCTTGAAATTGTATGAAGGGTGCTTGTCTTTCTGGGGGATGTGGCGGGGCGGGGTCTGTACCCCTGGATGTGCTCAGGGGGTCCTCCCGGCTCTGTCCTCAGGGATCACTCCTGGCAGTGCTCGGGGACCATATGCAAGGCAAGCATCCTGCCCACTATACTACCTCTGTGTACATTTGTCTTTTTTTTTTTTTTAAGAAAAAAATTACTCTTTCCTTTCCCTGTTTTAGTTTAATTATTTTTGCAATGACCAAGGCTCACACTCCTTTAAGTGCTCACTTAAGTTGCAGTGTTCACTGGTATGTGCATGCACTTGGTTGCGAGGTGCTGGAGATGCTGGACACACAGAGATTGTGTCGTGTGCCACACAACATAAGATCACACTTGGGCATGGGGCGGTGGGGGTGGGGAGTGCAGATCCCATCAGTTCAGGCACTCCACGGAGCTGTCCCTGGCCCTCTCAAGAGACTATTTCTTTTTTAATTATTTTATTTTTTATTACATCACAGTGAAGCATACAATTACAAAAGTGTTCATAATTGGTTCTTGGTAATACAGTATTCCAGCACCCATCCCTCCACCAGTGCCCCATTCCCACTACCAGTGTACCACACCCCCTCCCACCCACCTCCAGGCTGCCTCAATAGCAGGTACCCCCTTTTCCTCTCTTTCTCTCTGTCTCTCTCTCTGTCTCTGTCTCTGCATCTCTCTCCCTCTACTTTTACACATTGTGGCTAGCCCTGCCAGATATATATATATATATATTTTTTTTTTTTTTTTTTGGGTCACACCCGGCAATGCTTAGGGGTTTCTCCTGGCTCTGCACTCAGGAATAACTCCTGGCGGTGCTCGGGGGACCATATGGGATGCTGGGGATCGAACCCGGGCTGGCATGGGCTGGCTCCGTGCAAGGCAAACGCCCTACCCACTGGGCTATCGCTCCGCCCCAAGCCCTGCAGATATTTAGGGCTATCATTTAAGTAAGAGACTATTTCTAGAATGGGATAAACCCATGACATTTCTCTGCATATAATTGAATGCGTAGATTGTGTAACTGTATAATGTCAAATATATTTAAATTGAATCTATTTTCTCTCTTTTTTTTGTTGTTTGTTTTGTTTGGTTTAGTTTTTTTTTTGGAGGCCACACTCAGCTATGCTCAGGGGCTACTCCTGGTTACTTAGGAATTACTCCTGGTGGTGCTCTATAGGATGCTGGGGATCAACCCTGGCTTGAGTGCATGTAAGGAAGTGCCCCCTCCACTGGACTATCACTCCAGCTCCTACATTAAATCTCTTCTTAGCTGTCGCAATGGGTGGGGTGGGGGGTTGCTTTTGTGTGCTTTATTGATTTTGTCTGTAATACAGCATCTGAGTTCAAGGTGCAGAGACAGATACCTTGCATGCCATTCTAATGACTCATGTGAGACTTGTGTCTGAAACTTCTAGAGACTTCAGAACTGCAGGGGAATTGCAGGGGAATTCCAGCAAGGGCACTCAGCCATTATGTTAAAAAAAAAGGGAAAAAAAATTCCCTTCGTATAAACAGTAACCTATCTGCTTTTAACTGCTTCTTGTTTGTTAACAAAAAATCTTGATGAAGAAGTTCAAACTAGATTGTTCTTTTTGTAGTTCAGATTCAGAAAGAATCAAATTAGCTCAAAAAATTAAGTTTGAATCTTTGGAGTCTTTGAGGGTAACAAATTACTAATGGTGAGAAAAATGACTTTCCACTGTTTAAACCTTGAAATACAAGGAGACAGATTACAAGCAGAATTCTAAAAATGTTCATTGTATTTTCCTTGGTATTATATCAGCTGAAAAAAGCCAAGCTCTTGCTTCTGAAGCTTTATAAACCTGCCCTTAAATGACACTGACAAACAGACAGGCATTTGACTAAGCAAACATTACTGGATATACTTGGTGAATTAAAGTATTGTCACTCTGTAAATGTCTTTTGTGTGGTCTAAATACACAATGAAATGTCAACTGTTTAGAAAACAGCAGAAGGAGTTATTCATCCATTTATTCAGACCTACCTCTATAAATTCACATTTTATTTAATGTTTAAATTTGCATATATGCTGCCGCAGAAAGGTGATGAGATTGATTTCAATTCTAGATTTTTCATTGCTTTAGTTGTGTAGGGGCTGTAGGCTCTGTGGAAAGGTTCAATGACTGACCTATAGTGTGCTGTATAATTTGATGGTTTTGTCCCTTTTATTTTATTTTATTTTGTTTTTTGGCTTTTGGGGTCACACCAGCAATGCTCAGGGGTTAATCCTGGCTCTACACTCAGGAATTACTCTTGGTGGTGCTCAGGGGTCCATATGGGATGTCGGGAATCGAACCGGGTCATCCACATGCAAGGCAAATATCCTACCTGCTGTACTATTCCACCACACCCCTTTGATTTCTAATACTATTAATAGAGATGACAAATGCATTAATTATATACCTTTGGACAAAGTAGTATCCATATAAAAGATGTTTATTAAATATTGAAAGGTATAAAATATCTTCAAGGCTTGTGGAACTATGTAGGAAACCTGTGTACCTACAGCCCAGCTTTCCAGTTTACTAAAAGTTATATAACACTTGGAAAGGCCCAAAGAACTGGAGCACATGCTTTGCTTGCAGGAGGCCCAGGTTGAGTCACTAGGAACAAAGGGTCCCCTGAGCTGCGCTAGTTGTGACTCCAAAACAAAAACCAAATAATCGTTGCATACAATATCTTTAATATTCTCCTCTCCAATGTCAAACTTTTCTAGTTTCCTAAGAGGTAAGTAACATTCTGAACTTTTTATGAACATTTTTCTTGCTTTTTGTAAATGTTTTATCAGATATCTGTGTGTCTACGAACAGTAGGTTAAGTAATTTCCCATATTTTTTTAATTATAAAAGTAGAATCATGTATGTTTTTCTGGGATATTTCCCAGCCAATATTATAGTCTTAGTTCAATTTATCCAAATTTATGTGAATAGTTATTGCACATTAATATTTAGCACTGGATAGTAAGGCAATATGTGAGTATCCCAGGATGTATATTGACTAAATGATGGACATTTACAGTGTTTTATTTTAGATACTACAGACATTGACTCTCACGATCACGATCTTCCCGTTGATCATCTATTTGCTAGAGCGGGCACCAGTAATATTTCCATATGTCCTGTCTCATGCCAGTAGAGCCAGGGGCATTGGCTTGCTACAGGAACATAAAGAGCCTCAAACCATTATATTAGGTCATGGGAATGACCTAATATAATTGTTACTGGAATTTGGCATATCATATACAACACGAGAAGCTTGCCAGGCTTGTTGAGCGGGAGGCAAACTCTTTTAAACACCTCCAAATAAAGCATTTGACTCTAAATACACATATTCCAGTACATGTATCTGCTCTGTATGTATGCACATATTACAGCTTCCTTCCTAACGAAAAGAGTAGACTGGGCATTGTAGTGGTGCCTTGTGGTGGCAAGGGGCCTGTATATAATGTATGTAATGGGGTCTGCTGGCCAGACTCGGCGTGGAGTTTTGGGCCCTGCCCTTACCTCCGCCTCCATGCCAGTTGCCCTGGAAGAGAGAGACCCACCCATGCCAGACTCAGCTAATTTGCAACTCGGAAGAGATCCAAACCCATCCACTTCAGACCCACAGCTGCGCTGCTCGGCCGCCCCATGTGGAAGCAACCCATGGAGCTGACCTCCCGGTAAGGGGCTCGGCCATTCCGCTGGCCGGACTCGGATTGGAGTTTTGGGCCCTGCCTTTTCCTCCGCCTCCATGCTAGTTGCCCTGGAAGAGAGAGAGCCACCCACGCCAGACCCACATGTCCCTTGGCGCACAGCCGCAAAGCGGCCGTGCAATATTTTTATAGGATACTGAATTTTGCATAAGGTTCTTCCCTATTTCTTTCACATTTATACATAGTAAACAGTTATAGACATGTTTTAACTGATACCAGTAAGCCTGGCAAGAAGCCAGAGCAAACCACACATCATGTGTTGGAGGACAGGTTTAGCTAACCTGGGAGCTTTGTTGTTTTGCCCACTCCCAGCTTAATCTTATTTAAGCCAAGGTTCATTCTAATGAGACCTCTCTTCTATGTAAACACTGCTAGAGGGTGTGGCACTTACAGAAGTCACCTTGATTGAATAACTTCTGACTTATACATCACTAAGACTTCTATGTTTTCTAGATTGGGCACAGCTCCTCTTTATACCCACTGCACCCAACGTGGGACAGTTAGAATTTACCAGGAGACTACCACCCTGGCTACGCTGAGACTATAGGAAGACTATAGGAAAGATCATACTAGTTTGCTCTAAGCAGGCGAGTGTGACCCTTTCAGTACAAGAGAACAAGATACTCAGAATCACCCTGGTGCAGATAATAATAAGAAGGACCTTGTGGGTACCATCTAGATTACATGAAGCTCATGAAGTTAGATTTATTACTTTATATCAGCCCTCTCTCCCTCCAGTGTTTTACATAAGAGATAATCTCGGGATTAGTCCTTGGCTTAACCTTTGTTTATGCCTGCAATAGGGTGTGGCACTACACTCTGTTTAGAGTTCTTTGTTGACATGACCCTCCCGGTTGGATTACTTTGGTGTATATAAGGGGCTGACTTGAGGCCCCTTCACTTTTGCCTTTTGGGCCTTTTAGCTTTCGGCTTTTGGCTCCTCAGCCTTGCGGCTTTTGGCTTTTGGCTTTTTGCTCTTTGGCCTTTTACTCCTTCTGGGTAGGACTCAGCTCGGGTGAGATCCCTCTCTCTTTGGTGGGAGATTTAGGCTCTTTTGTATGGTCTAAGTTCAGACCAGACCTAAAGTTTGTTCATTATATTGGAGTGCTGTGGAAGAGCTTTTGTACTATTAAAAGCCTTTTTTGGAACTGCACCGGACTTGTGAGTTTTCATTTGTTCTCCCGGCGTCCTTGGAGGTAGAAGAGAACCTCTGTCCTGACACTGTCTGGGACCCTGGCGGCGTTCCCCGACAATCATGCAGTTAGTCATTCTCAACATCCAGACTCCATAGTTCCTCAGAGCTCCATCTAAGAGAAAACCTGATCTTCCCCCTTTAAGTTTCATCAGTAAATGCTCGGGTTGAGAGCCTTCTACTGAGACTATACCATCTACACGGTAAAGCCTGGCAAGCTACTGTGTTTTATTTACTTTTTATGCCAAATACTAGTAACTATTATGGACCTCAGTTCCATAACCTGAAGAATGGTTTCGGGCTCCTCCTGTCCCTGTAGCAAGCAGATGCCCTTGGGTTGCACTTGCTTGTGATAGGACTAATGGAGATGTTACTAGTGCCCACTCTAGCAAACAATGGGAAGACAGTGATACAGTGATACAGCTCTGTATATATGCACATATTCAAGTATCTTTATCTACTCTCTCTATATATACACATATTCCAGTCTGTATATCTGTTCTGTGTATATGCACATATTCCAGTCCATGTAACTGCCACACATATACAAAAACTTCTCTATTTCTGCATTTTTTTTTAATGTATCAGCACTCATGGGAAATAATACCTAGTTGTATAACAGACTGCAGTAAAGGAATGAGACTGTGAGGTTACTTTGGGGTTCTTGAAGGCTGAGGAATGCAGTTTAGAAACACTTGTGACCCATTTGTCAGCCCCACACCCAGCCCATCGGAGCTCCTGCCCGAGTGTGTCCTTGTAGGCTGAGCGCTCTCTAGGTTTGCACTTCTCCAACTTTCCTTGGTCATACTAGCTTTCACAGTAGTTTGAATAATTCTATTTAACTTACGTCCTAGGTACTAGCATAAATTCAACATACCTTGAATCTATATTGAAATAAAAGAGAATTATTGAGAATTCTCTCAGTCTCATCATTATAAAGGCCAAGCAGGGGATAGAAAGAACTTATTTTCCCCCTGGATATCAATTCAAATTTGCTTTCTCTAAACATAATGTCTAACTTTCTATAAAATGTGACAGCAGGGAGTTAGAGGCTATAGACAGTGCAAACACGTGACAACATGCTCCAGAGTTGCTATTCATTCATCGTAAAAGCCAGCAACACAAACTGAACAACATTCCTGTGAGAGCTATAATTCTGCCTGCCAGGTTTAGTATAGCACTGACTTTTTGTTTTTTTAGCCTGAAGAGGCAGGAAAATAAACCCTCAGACCTGTGAAGAGGTACTTGCAGCAAATATATGTGAGATGGAATAATGAAACTATTTCTTATGTAACTCACTTTTAACTTAAAAACCGAACATGGGCTAGAGAGATATTACAGAGATATTCAATTGCTTGCCTTGTATGATCCACCAAGCACCTCCATGAGTGACCCTGGTCACAAAGACAGAGTGCCCCTGAGCACCACCAGCCCAAACAACAATCCCCCACCGATAAAAATAAAAGCCTACAAACACAAAAATTTAGAAGAGGAGTTGGTTTGTTTCAACTGTTCTTAAAGTTGGTTTTCTTTCAAATAGTTAGTCTGTAAGTACCAGCATTATATTAGGGTAGTAAATTATGATATTATTTAATCTATTCAGGTGACATCAGACCAGATGGTTAATTTTAGCATAAAATAATCAATCCTATATAGTGTTCCTGTGGAAATTTTCAAGAAGTCCCTGTATATTACTTATATTACTAGTGCTTAATGTATTTCTCACATATAGCCTTTAAAATAAATCTTTACTTGGTAGAAGTATTGCTTTGTGGTTTGTAGACCAAAGCTACTTAAAATTAGAGGGAAAATAATCAGAAAGGAGCTTTCAGATTTATGTTTAACTTGGCTTATGAATACCAAATGCCACAGTAATATTTTTATTTACTTGGCAGCAAATTATATACCAAAATGCATTTCCATTTTAAATTTTATTATACACAGCAGACATATTTCTCAAAGTTACAGTTCTTTCATGAATTAAAATTGAAAAAGACTAGTCTCTGAGGGACCAGAGCAATAGTACACCGGGTAGGGCCTGTACACAGCTGACACGGGTTCAATCAATCCCCAGCATCCCATATGGTTCCTCTGAGCCCACCAGGAGTGATGCCTGAGCTTAGAGCCAGACAAGCATGGCTGGCTCAGCCTGAGCACTGCTGGGATGGCCCAGATACAAACAAAAACAAACAAGAATAGGCTCTGATTCTTGTATCAGCACTTATGATTTTGGTATGGGTATGTGCATACCACACATATATATACACAGTACATATGTGTTTTTGTCTACAAATATTTGCATGCTTCAAGTGTTTGTTGTTCCCTAGTATATATCACCATTCTTGAGAGCATTGGTTTAAAATCAGATTTTTTATTTATATTTTATTATACCACTGTGAGATATATAATTACAAAGTTGCTTATGTTTGGGGGTTTCGGTCACACAGTGTTCCAGCACCCCTCCCTCCACCAGTGCTCATTTCCCACCACCAATGTCCCCAATTCCCTCCCCTCCCATAGTCTGCCTCTATGGCAGGTTCTTTATCTCTTTTCTCTCTTTCTTCCTCTCTCTCTCTTCCTTCTCTTACATATTGTGGATCACAATACATACACTTAGAGGCTATCATGTGCATTTTTTTGCCTGTATTTAATGCTCAGTTCTAGGTTGGTATTAGCCCTTTTGACAATTATTCGCACATGTTCCCTTCTCTGTCTTACCTAACCTCTGACTCCCACATGTTTGTGGTAATTTCCACCTTTTGATAAGACCTCCTGATCCACGTTTCACCTGTAAAGTCAGATTTTAAAATTTTTTTTTATTTTTACAATTACAAAGATATACAATTAAAAAGTTCATATTTGGGTTTTGGTGATACAGTGTTCCAGCACCCATCCCTCCACCAGTGCCCATCTCCCACCACCAACGTCCCCAGTTCCCTCCCCCTCCCCCAGCCCTCCTCCATGGAAGGTTCTTTATTTCTTTCCCTTTCTCTCTCTTTCTCTTTTCCTTCCCTTCCAGACTATGGATTACAGAATATACATTAAAGGGTTGTCATGTGTATCTTTTTGCATCTATTTAATGCTCAGTTCTAGGTTGGCATTAGTACCCCTCGACAATTGTTAGCACACTGTTCCATTTTCTGTCTTACCTAGCCTCTGACTCCCACACGTTTGTGATAATTTCCACCTTTGACAAGACCTCCTGATATATGTTTCACTTGACCTTGGATATTGGTATCATAATATGTACATATATATATATTTATGTTATGCAAATAAATGCAGTCATTCTGTATCTGTCTCTCTCCTTCTGGCTAATTTCACTCAACATAATCTTCTCCATTGTAAAGTCAGATTTAACACTGACTTTCCTCTCAGTACTTGTCTGAGCTCTAGCTATAGACATGAAGACTAGATAATGTATTATTTAGGTCCCAGGAATATAGCTCAGTGAAGAGCAACTGCCTTATGTGTGAGGCTCTGGGCTTTATCTCTGGCACCATGAAACAAAAAAAAATGACACACCAGTAGCAGAGCCAGAGAGATTGAACAGGCGTTTCTGTGCTTTTCTTATTTGGCTTGATTGGTGTGATTGCCAGCATCACATGTGGTCCCCCAAGTACCACCAGAAGTAATCCATGAGTACAAATCCAGGAATAAACAGGAATAAACCCTGAACACTGCTGGATGTGCCTCATGCACACACCAAATGAACCAATCAAACCAAGAAAACTCAGTAGCACAACTGTGGTGATTATGATAAATTCACCGTTTTGTTCATCCTTTTTCTTCCTTGAATGTGAAATATGTATTTTAATTTGTCGTGTGAGGCCCTGATTTATAATGTTGTCATTTTGGGTATCTTGAGTTTTAAAGCAAGCACACTCTTCTGTATAACTTGCTATTGGATCAGAGCTTCTCTTATTTCTACCTAAGTACTTTTTTAATGGAGGTGAACAGTGAATTTATAGGCCTAGAAGCATTAATGGGAACCTTCAGAAAGACAAACTGTGCTGAAACTCTCAGGATCTGTTTTCCAAGTGCATACAAAGCTTGCGTTCTTCTGTTTCAATATAAATTCCTCCCACCAGAGCTGACAATGCAAAATAAAAAAATCTGCTTCATGGCTCCAAATTGGAATCCTGTTTCCCAATGACTTTTAAATCAAAAGTGCTCTCTGGAAAGAAACTTGGCATTGTATAATGTGGGTCCATTTGGACTTCACTCAAAGTGCAAGAGTTCATCTTTGCCTTCAGTGACTGCTCTGTCCTTAGCTACCTGTCCTGTGAGTTTCTGTATATCACCAGTGCTTACACCCTGTATCACTGTCACTGTATCACTGTCTTCCTGTTCATCATCGATTTGCTCGAGCGGGCCCCAGTAACATCTCCATATGTCCTGTCTCATGCTAGTAGAACCCAAGGGCATCTGCTTGCTCCAGGAACATAAAGAGCCTCAATCCATTCCTGAGTGAGGTCTATAATTGTTACTGGTATTTGGCATATCGTCAGAACTCCACTCAGCAGACCAGCCCATCACAGCCCAGATCATCGACACCCACCCTGCAGCAGCTTTTTTTCTCAATCCGGCCCAGGTATGCTGGTCCAGAGACTCTCAGACATGGGGCAGAGCTGTTCCTTGCTCTCCCTGTGCCCAGCCGTTCATGAGGCAGTCGGGAGGCATGACAGGTTCTAGCCCCTGGCCCACCACCTCGGCAGAGCCTCACAACAAGCCAGACCACCCCTCTCACTCCACGGGCGCCGCCATTTTCCACATTTGGACTTCCCTCTCATCAGAACTCCACCCAGCGGACCAGCCCATCACAGCCTGGCTCTCGGCCGCTTGTGGTTCTTCAATAAATGCTTTATTTGGAGGTGTTTAAAAAGAGTTTGCCTCCCGCTCGGCAAGCCTGGCAAGCTGCTCGTGTTGTATTTGATATGCCAAATTCCAGTAACAATTATATTAGGTCATTCCCATGACCTAATATAATGGTTTGAGGCGCTTTTATGTTCCTGTAGCAAGCCGATGCCCCTGGCTCTACTGGCATGAGACAGGACATATGGAGATATTACTGGTGCCCACTCTAGCAAATAGATGATCAATGGGAAGATCGTGATCGTGATTTGGCATATCAAATACAACACGGGTAGCTTGCCGGGCTCTGCCGTGCAGGTAGCATACTCTTGTAGTCATCTCTAAGTCCAGCATTTATTGATGAACCACGTGGCCACTCCTGGCCGCGAGCGGGCTGTGATAGGCTGGTCTGCTGGGTGGAGTTCTGACGAGAGAGAATTATTCACTAATATATTTTGAACTCATTAGAGCTTAGGCAGTCACAAATTTAATCTCTATGGCATCAATATACAAACACCTTCAAATTGCCCACAACCATCCATCACTGTCCACATGCCACCTTTGGTCTGGGCCTTTATTTTCTTCCTCCACTCCCCACTACCTGATAACTGGTTCTGTATTCCAATGCAATCCCCTCAATGCATTCACATTGTTGCCACCATTAGCCTCCAGTTCCATGTCTGGCCTCGCTGGTTCTCATCTTTCCTCTTTTCATACCTCCCCACTCACCTTAATAACTGCCTAATAATTTATTTAAGCTTACTTCCTTCTTGTTTTATACTTTCTTATTTAGGGGATAATTTTAGATTTACATAAAAGTTGCACAAGGAGGGAGCTGGGGAGATAGTTCAGAGTGTAGGGTGTTTGTTTTTTAAACGACTGACCCGGTTGATCCCTGGCATCCCATATGGTCCCCTGAGTCCACAGGAATGATCCCTGAGTGCAGAGCCAGGAAAAAGTCCTGTGCCAGTTAGGTGTGGCCCAAAACAGACAGACATAAAAAGTTGCAAAAAATAATCCTCTTGATGGTATCACTTGTCTTCCCGTTGTTCATCAATTTTTTGGAGCGGACACCAGTAACATCTCCATACGTCCTGTCACATGTTAGTGTAGCCCAAGAGCAACTGCTACTCCGCTAAAGAGCCCAAACCATTCCTTCAGGTCATGGGAATGAGGGGAATGATTGGATTGGTTTTGAAAAACGGACTTGCTTGCCAGGTTCTGCCGTGGGGTGGGATACTATTGTAGTAACCTCTCATCTTGTGCATGTATTGATAACTCAGCAGAAAAACTGATCACAGCTCTGCTCATCAGAGTCCCACCCTACAGCAGTCTATTTCAAGCCCAGGTATGCCTGATTCAGAGATTCTTGATGGTAATATATTCAATAACCATGGTTATTCAATAATAATGGCTCATGCTTATTCAATAACCATGGTTATCCCTCTGTTCTGTAATAGGTGATACTAACTTGGGTATCAAAATTAAGAAATTAATATTGGCACATCACGGTTCACTAAAGTCCAGGTTTTAGTGATTGTATTTGCATCATTTGGTAGGGATTGGGGGTAGTAGAGGCACACCAGCTGTGTCCAGGTCTTATGCCTGGCTCTGAGCTCAGGGATCACTCCTGGCAGTGCTCAAGGGACCATATTTATTGCGAGGATCAAACCTGAGTTGACTTACTATCACCCTAGCCCCATTTTTATCAAATTTCCCACAGCTGTACTTTTCTGTTCCAGAATGCTGTGTAGCCACTAGCATATCTCTGCTTGTTTAGTGCTTTGGGGCCAGCTTTGCTCAGGGCTTACCTTTGTTCTGTGCTCAGAGAACACTCCTGGTGGTGCTTGGGGGACCATAATCAGTGCTGGAGATTGAACCAGGGTTGGCCATAACACAAGGCAATTGCCTTAATCCCTGTAATATAGCCTGAAAATGGACCACACCAATTTGCTGGGTGGAGGGATGGGGTAACTCCTCGCAGTGTTAGGGAGAGGCATGTGGTATTGGGGAATCAAAATCAGGACCTTTGAACATGCTCGGCATAGCTCTATCACCTGAACCATCTCCCTGGCCCCTCTATTTTGTAGTAGGTGATACTAAAGGGGAAAAATTCAGAACAGTAAAGGAACTAGGTCCACTCCATCTTTGAACCTGAGCTATCCATTCCTTAGAGTCAACTTACAGTCTACTATTTCTGATGACTTAACTTTTCTTCCAGAAAGATTCTCTGTGTCTCTCCTTTATCTTTAATACACCACACACAGATATAGTCTTTATAATTTTTTTCTTTTCTTTTCTTTTCTTTTTTTTCTTTTTTGGGTCACACCCAGCGATGCTTAGGGGTTACTCCTGGCTCTGCACTCAGGAATCACTCCTGGCGGTGCTCGGGGACCATATGGGATGCTGGGGATTGAACCCGGGCCGGCATGGGCCGGCCGCATGCAAGGCAAACACGCCCTACCCGCTGGGCTATCGCCTCCGGCCCATTCTTTATAAATTTTTGATTTTTTGAAACTTACAACTTGATTATTCTTTATCAGTAACAGTTGCCATTTTTTACATTTCAATTAGACATCTGTGCTGTCATTTAATTTACCATAGGCAAGTTTAGCTTTTGTCAACAATTCTTCTGTAGTGAATATTAATTTATATATATTTACATGTGTTTGTTTTTTGTTATCACTGGGTGAAAGCGCATATTGCTTTCATAATTTGCCGATTTGCAATTAAGGGAGGTTCAACCTGGGGTCAGAGCAATAATAGCACAGCAGGTAGGGTGTTTGCCTTGCACATGATCAACCCGGGTTCGAGCCCAGGCATCCCATATAGTACACTGATCACCGCCAGGAGTAATTCCTGAGTGCAGAGCCAGGAGTAACCTCTAAGCATGGCTGTGTGTGACAACCCCACTCCAAAAAAAAAAAAAAAAAATTTAAAAGGGAGACTCAACCTATTTGTTTTCCATTATTATTTCTCCACAGCCTCACCAACGTTATTAGAACTTTTGGAACATAGACAATTTGATAGATTAAAATAACTTTGTATTTGATATGCATTGATCTTATAATGAGTATCTGCTTGTGTATTTAAGGCTATTCCTTTTCCTGTTAGCTGTGGGTCCTTTTCCTGTTAGCTATGGATCCTTTTTCCTGTTAGCTGTGGGTCCTTTTCCTGTTAGCTGTGGGTCCTTTTCCTGTTAGCTGTGGGTCCATTTCCTGTTAGCTGTGGGTCCTTTTCCTGTTAGTTGTGGGTCCTTTTCCTGTTAGCTGTGGGTCCTTTTCCTGTTAGCTGTGGGTCCATTTCCTGTTAGCTGTGGGTCCTTTTCCTGTTAGCTGTGGGTCCTTTTCCTATTAGCTGTGGGTCCTTTTCCTGTTAGCTGTGGGTCCTTTTCCTGTTAGCTGTGGGTCCTTTTCCTGTTAGCTGTGGGTCCATTTCCTGTTAGCTGTGGGTCCTTTTCCTGTTAGCTGTGGATCCTTTTCCTGTTAGCTGTGGGTCCTTTTCCTGTTAGCTGTGGGTCCTTTTCCTGTTAGCTGTGGGTCCTTTTCCTGTTAGCTGTGGGTCCTTTTCCTGTTAGCTGTGGATGTGCTTGGCCCATGTTGTCAGGACTCCATACCTTTGTAGCCCCTCCCTGGCATCACACACGTGTGGTGCTTGTGTACTTCACGCCAGCATGTTCCTGCCAATGGCACTCAGCATGTGTCCATCCCCCTGGTGACCTCATACCTACAAGACAGGTACTCTACCACTGAGCCATAATCATGGCCCCCCTATATGCCTTTTTGGAGGCTCTAGAGAATCTTTTCTGAAGGATTTGTGTTGTTGGACACATCTGGATAATCTCCTCATCTCAAGATCCTTCATCTTAATCATATCTGTAACTTTCCTTTTGCTCTTCTAATAGATTCTGGGAATTAGAGCATGTACATGTATAAGGTAATTAGAACATATATATTGTTTAGGAGGAGGCATTATTCTGTCTCTTGCTAAGGATTATGCAGGTGGCGAAAAGGCTAAATTGGAAACAGAAAAAATCAGACTAAGAAGAATTGAAGATGACCCTAAGATGTGTTTTTTACCCAGGAGCACCAAGATGTTTTTTCAGTGATGAATACCATAGGATCATAAAGGGAATGCTTCAAAGGCCATTGACTGCAAATGAATGAACCACCCACTCCAAAGGGAATGGAACTTCAAGATGTGAAAAAGAGATAAAGCAACAGGACCTTTTTCTCACCCAAAGAACAGGTTCTAGGTTCTTACTCTCCGTTAGATCACCAGGTGATCACAGGATGAGAAAACCCAAGGTTTACCCAAAACTCGCGATTCTGGGCACAGGGAAGGCCTGGGGACTTTCTGGCTTCTTTGTTTCTCATTGCATAATATATAGTTTCTGAGGAGGAAAACATTTACCCCGGGAAGAAAGGAAGAGTTTGGAAGCTGGGAGGACTGTTGGCTGTTTGCCGTTCCTCTCTCCCAGAGGAAAATCTGTGTCTGAAATCAAAGCCCGGCCACCAGCGACTCGGCGAATGTGCCCCCCCCACTTTCCCTGTAGCGTTCCTCCTGTGTCGCTCTCCCCAGGTTGAACTCAGCCTCACAGAAGCTGCTGATAAGTTCTTATCATACAGGAGTTAAATGAACAAACCCTCCCACCTGGCTGCCCTAGGCGGCTGCTTCCCAGGCCAAACCACACGTGTATCTGTCTGAACCTGGTCCAGAACACACGGAACGGGAACAAAGTTTAGTCCGAGAGGAAAGAGATGTTGCTGGCAGGTCCAGATTGTTCAGACTTCAGCTTGCTGTGGTGTAAGTTGTCGCTTTTTAAAAATTATTATTATTATTATTATTATGATACTTGATCATAAAGAAAGGTTGTAGGTATACTTCTCATCGATGATTAAGCAAGGCTCAGCCTGGCTCTAATTCCAGAGGACTGGACATTTTCAGCATTTCAGAAGTAGTTTAGTATTTTTTTTTAAGAAAGGAAAAGGAAAGCCATGAAGTTGCTTAGTAAATGTTCTGTTAAAAACAGGTTCTGCACCTGTAAGATGATCTTTCATATCTGTAGCTGAGTTCTAGTGTTTATAATTAGCAAATAAAAGTAAGTGAATATATGCATAGTGCCCAGAGAGCATATCTAAGTAGAAGTTAGATTTCCCCCTGTTTTTCCTGTTTTCTCCATTTCTCCTTGTGCTTTCTATGAGCTTTTCCATTTTGTTCATGTCCATGTTACAATTTCATGTTAGTAAATTCGTAGTAGTCTCTCAGGTACTTGGGAGAGGGGGAGGGTGTGCTACACCAGGTCTCTATGTTTGTTTATTGGCTGCTTTTTGGGGCGGATGCGTGGTTGTGCTCAGGGCTTACTCCTGGCAGGGATCAGAGGATCATATGAGGTTTTGGGAATCAAATCCAGGTCAGCCGCTTGCAAGGTAAGCAAGTTGGTAAGGTAAAACACCTTACCTACTACTGTACAATCTTAAGATCCAGCCCCTCTTGGGTACTTTAAACTAGAGATTTGGGAGTTCAAAATGTCAAATGAATGAGATTATAGAAGAGCTTAATAGGTATACTAAGAAATTGGGATTTGAGATTTTTTTTTTCTTTTTGGGTCACACTCAGCAATGCTCAGGGTTACTCCTGGCTCTGCACTCAGGAATTACTCCTGCCGGTGCTCGGGGACCATATGGGATCCGGACATCAAAATGGGTTGGCCACGTGCAAGGCAAACGCTGTACCTACTGTGCTATCGCTCTGGTCTTGGGATTAGTGATTTAAGAATGGCAGAATTTTTCCAAAAGGGAGAAACTGAAATGGGTTGAAATAGCTAGCAGCCTTAGAAGTGTCATGCAGCTTCTGAAAAACCCGTTTTTAATGTTTGGACACGTGGAGTGTTGCTGCAGAGTGCAGGGGTGAGATGCGAAGAAGTGTATTCCAGCCGCTGGAGTTCCATGCTCAGCGAGGCCTCCGGACAGGAGGCGTGTCCACATTCTCTGACTTCCTCAAGTCCTGGGAGAATGTGACCGCCACCAACTTTGTAGTCCTCGTTGCCAAAATGTGTTTTGTACTTTTTTTCCTTTTCAAGAGCTTCTTGCTACACAATAATTTTATGACTTTAGATATGGAAATTAAGTCTGATGTGGTTACTATTTTGTGTCAAAGTTATCAAGGCTGGCTGTTGGCCCAGAAATCACCCAAGGAGAGCTGGGAGACAGCTTGATAATGTGCAAGTACACCTGGGTTGGGAGGCCTCTCTCTCCTTCAGCCTCAGGGAAGCAGCCTGCCGCTCCTGCCTGCCTCGTGTTCCTGCTGGGCAAGCAGGCGTCCAGCCGATGGACTGACCCAACGGACCGTTGCTACAGACGAATCCAAGACACGTTTCCCTACACAGACCTTAGGGCTGTATGCAGTGAAACCTTCCTTCCCTTTACATTGTTCACCCGCAGGATTTTGAGGCCCTGATTTAGCTCACTTCGCCCATTCGCCACCGGTCACTCCTGGGCCATGTTACTTAGGTGGTTGTTGGAATACAAGGTGAAAGTAGGGAGCTTGGGGCCAGCAGGGGAGTTCCCAAGGAGAACCCAGGTGGCAAATGGAACCCTGCAGGAGAAAGGCTGCGATTTCTCAGTGGGATTTGAAATAGTTCTGTTCTTAACAGCCTGCACCATCATTCTGTGTGTCCTGGCTGAAGCCTAACCAAGACTTAAAAAAAAATTGTACATCCCCCATAATTGTCCCTAACAACCCTGGCCTGGTTCCTGTAGGGTCCTCACACTGCCTACTGGTCATGTGTCCAGCAGCAGGGCTGACACATGTCTCCTCCCCTCCCTCAGTTTGCTCGGACTGTTCCGACTGCCTGAGCTGTGTCTTCAGTGAATGACCCAGCTTCCTGCCGCAGGGCCCTTGGGGCATGGAAGGCTGCCCATGTGGTTGCTTTCTGCTCACAGCCTCCCTCACTCTGCCTTTCCTCCACCATAGTGCTCCTTTCCCCTTTGCTGTCGTTTGCTTTTTGTTGCTTTAAGGCACCTCATTGGGGCCGTGCAGGGAGATGGTGCAGGGAAACCACACCTGTGCATGCGTTTCACCCTGGTTCAGTCTCCAGTGCTGCAGGGGCCCCTGAACACTGTAGGTTGGCCAGGAATCGCTGGGAGGGGCCTCTGGACCCTCTGAGCACTTTGTAGGCGCCTTCCCCAATAATAAAGAATAGCTGCCTGGTATTATTGAAGACCTGGGAGAGCAAGAATTCTGTTTTGCTTAGGGCTATAATGCCAGTACCCCAAACAGTGTCCGTGTGCCTGACACATAGTGGATACTGGATACATATTCATGGTATGAACAAATTCATGTCACTTAAAACATATTTTTAAATGTATTTTTTATGCAGAGGACTTTTTCTACTTAAAGTCATGCTGGATTTTTGAGCAGCTTACACGGTCCTGTGTTTCCAAAACCAAAGCATAAGGAGAGATGCACCGAAAAGTCTTCCGTCACAGCCAGCTCCTGCTCCTCTCAGGGCCCTCCAAGTACTGTTTTATTTTTCCATGTGAAGTTGCAGAGTCTCTTGGTGTATATGCAGGACAATCTGAATGGATGAACAGACTCTTAAATTCCCCCTTCAGTCCGTTACACGCACTGTTCTTACAGTTTGACTTTCATGTCTGATCTCTCTCCCTAACTTGGCAGTACCTTCCTCACTGTGAAGTGGAGAGAACATCTTTGTTTTAAAGTAGCCCTGGCTTACTGTTCCGTATTTAACCAGTCACCTAGTGATGGGAACAGTGGTTCTCTATGATAGGAAGATAGAATCTTCCTATCATAGTAGGTGTTCAGGCTCCAGCTCAGGCACCCAGGTCACTTCCCACATGCGTGCAGTGTGTTATAAGATGACACTCCCCATGGAAATGAAAAAGGGTCCTAGATGTTGCCTGAGTGCTTTCTAGGGGATTGTTTCTATTGGTGCTCCCCTGGCAATGGATAAGAGTGCTATTTTTCATATCTTTGTCAATTAAAGGGGTTATCAGACTTTTGGATTTTTGCCAATATAATATATATGGGGGAAAATGGTTTTAGCATCATTCGTTTTAGAATTTATAGTAAATTTGTGTTGGTGTTTTTATAAATCATTATTAAATTGTGAGTTTACAAAGGCATGTAACATAGGGCCAGAAAGAGAGTATAGGGGTTAGAGCTAGCATGAGAGTATATCAGAGACCTGATATTTTAATGGAAATATTTTCATTTATGCTTTGTTTTAATATTTCCAATAAAATATCTAACAGTAACTTTGGTCTTGATAAATTAATTAAATAGCTTATTATAGAGTCTAAAGAATTTCTTATGTGCAAAATTTCCTATGTACATCCCATGTGGTCCCCTGAGCACCGCCAGGAATAATTCCCAAGAGCAGAGCCCTGCGCACAACCACATATAACCAAAAAAAAACAAACAAAAAAAAACCCAACCAATAAACAAACTTACAATCTTCTTATTCAAAAAGTGTAGTGTAGTATTATTGAGCTTATTGTGAAATAGACATAAATAGCTGGGTTTTTTTTTATCTTGTAAAACTGTGCCTCAGTGTTTATTAAATAACAACCCGTCATTTCTTCCTTTTCCCAGCTTCTGAAACCCACCATTCTGTTTGGACTTGTTTTTGTTTTGTTTTTGTCTTTGGGTCACACTCACCTGTGCTCAGGGCTTACTCCTGGCTCTGTGCTCAGGGATCAGTCTTGGCAGGATTTGGGGGACCATCTGGTATGCTGGGAATTGAACCCCGCTGGCTACTTACAAGGCAATCACTCTGCCTACTGTACCCACCCACCCTTCTGTTTACTGTGGATTTAAAGCCCTCCGAGACATGGGTGTAAAAGATTTCATTTAATTGTAAGACTTATTTCACTTAGTGTGGAATAAGTTCAAGGTCCATCTGTTTTGTAGCTTATAACGGGATTTCCTACCTTTTTCTGGCTGAATAATCGTCCGATTTATGTAGTGATCACATTTGATTTATCCACTCATCTGTCAGTGGACGTTTGGCTCTGTGAACAATGCTGCTTTGATCACATCTGTTCAGACAACTCTGAGATTTTGCTTTCAGTTCTTTTGATATGTATCTACAAGCAGGAATGCTAGATAATATGATTATTCCATTTTTTTTTTTTTGTTTGTTTGTTTTTTGCTTTTTTGGGTCACACCCAGCAATGCTCAGGGGTTACTCCTGGCTCTGCACTCAGGAATTACTCCTGGTGGTGCTCGGGGACCATATGGGATACCGGGGATCGAACCCGGGCCAGCATGGGCCGACTGCGTGCAAGGCAAATGCCCTACCCCGCTGGGCTATTGCTCCGGCCCTCCATTTTTAGTTTTGAGGAGCCACTACATTGTCTTCTATAATGACCACATCATTTAAGCAGTATTTTAATTGGCATTTTTCTCTTATTTTTGATTGAGGTTGGGTATGTTTTCCTATTTTAAGGAAAATTGACCCTTTTTTTGCAAAAATGGAATTTTTGTTTGTTTTTGTTTTGGGGTGCACCTGGTGGTGCCAGGGCTCAGATTACGCCTGGTGGTGCTTGTGGGGACCATATGGGCTACCTGGGATCCAGCCCAGGTCAGGAGTGGCAAGGCCTTATTTGCTGTACTAGCTCTATGGCTACCGCAAAACTGTTTTTAGTCCCCGACTTTAGTAGAATTTTATTCTATTATTAAGTTGATAACAATTTTTGCTCTCATGCTGCTGAATGTTCCTAATAGGTAAACTTGTTGTCTAGGTACAAGCGTGGGATAAGGAAGCCTCCATTTATTCTAGATCTGGTGCTAAATGTGTGATCTTGACCAGGCAAAGTTTTAAATATTTTGGAACTTCAATTTTCTCAGTTGTAAAATCAGAGTAACATACAGTTGTGAAAATTAAATGAG